>JARQOC010000012.1:57242445-57518940 GCA_033576535.1 Allobates femoralis
TACTTATACATTTGTATGGAGCTTGCAGATGAATGTCTGTTGACCTCCGGCTCCTCCCTTTCTCCACCCCCCAAAGAACTTAAAAATCACCAACTGCCCTCTCCTATGTCAGTAATGTGAACATGTGTCTTCACTGAATACAGATTGCACCGGTGAATTGAGAGTGCCAGATCAGTCCAGGAGGAGAAACAAAGCACACTTCTTTCTCTGTTAAGATATGCTATAAAGTTTATTTTTTCATGTTCACTATTTATTTAACAAAAATTAAAAACGATGATTACTCTTTAACCCCTTCACAATGCAATTTTCCATTTTTCATTTTCCCCTCCCCTTCTTCTAAGAGCCATAACTTTTCTATTTTTCCGTCAATATAAACATATGACGGATTGTTTTTTGCAGGATGAGTTGTACTTTCAGAAGAAATAATTTTTTTTTTGCTAAATAGTGTACTGGAAATTGGAAAGAAATTCCAAGTGTGGTGAAATTGCAAAAAAAGTGAAATACACATTTGTTTTTTGGTTTTTTTATTCTTCATGTTCGCTACATGGTAAAACTGATGTGTCGGTATGATGCCTCGGGTCGGTACGAGTTTGTAGATACCAAACATGTATACTTTTACTGGTAACTAAGTAGTGAAAAAAACTTTTGTCGCCATTTTCTGTGATCCGTAGTCTCCTCATTTTTCGGGATCTGGGGTTGTGTGACGGCTTTTTTTTGCGTCTTGAGCTGACTTTTCTAATGATACCATTTTTGGGTGGATGTTTTGTTGCATTTTATTGCAATGTTGCGGTCACCAAAAAAAGGTAGTTTAGATGTTTGGAATTTTTTCTGTTACGCAGTTTACCAATCTAATTACCGTATATACTCGTGTATAAGCCGAGTTTTTCAGCCCAAAATTTGGGCTGAAAAGTCCCCCCCTCGGCTTATACACGGGTCTATACGGTATACAGGCTGCTGTGGTGGGGGCTGTGGAGGCTGGAGAAGGCGGGGGGAGGCTGCTGTATGAGGGGCCCCGTCACGTGGGGCCGCTCATTATATATGCACTGCTTCCCCCTGTCAATCAGCGGCAGGGGGAAGCAGTTCATATATGCCCCCCAAAAGCTGGCACTGTCCCCCCTTGTAAGGGCCCCCCCCCCCCGCTGCTTATACATTACCATCCCGGTGTTCTGATCGGCGCCGCTCCTCGGTCCTGCGTCTTCATCTTCCCGTCCGCGCTGGCTGCATCCGAGATCTCCGGCTGTCGCAGCGATATGACGTCATCGCGCGACAGCAGGAGATCCCGGATGTAGCCAGCGCGGACGGGAGGATGAAGACGCAGCACCGAGGAGCGGCGCCGATTAGAACACCGGGATGGTAATGTATAAGCAGCGGGGGGGGGGCCCTTACAAGGTGGGACAGTGCCAGCTTTTGGGGGCTGTTGGTACCCCCTGGGGGCTGCTGGGTACCCCCTGGGGGCTGTTGGTACCCCCTGGGGGCTGTTGGTACCCCCAGGGGGCTGCTGGTGCCCCCAGGGGGCTGCTGGTGCCCCCAGGGGGCTGCTGGGTACCCCCAGGGGGCTGTTGGGTACCCCCAGGGGGCTGTTGGGTACCCCCAGGGGGCTGTTGGTACCCCCAGGGGGCTGTTGGTACCCCCAGGGGGCTGTTGGGTACCCCCAGGGGGTTGCTGGGTACCCCCTGGGGGCTGATATATGTACCCCTGCTGGGGGCTGCTGTATACCACTGGGGCTCTGCTGTATACTACCACTGGGGCTGCTGGGGCTCCTGTATACTACCACTGGGGCTGCTGGGGCTCCTGTATACTACCACTGGGGCTGCTGGGGTCCTGTATACTACCACTGGGGCTGCTGGGGAATCTGTATACTACCACTGGGGCTGCTGGGGATCTGTATACTACCACTGGGGCTGCTGCTCGTATACTACCACTGGGGCTTGCTCCTGTATACTACCACTGGGTGCTGGGCCTGTATACTACCACTGGGGCTCGGCTCCTGTATACTACCACTGGGGCTGCTGGGGATCCTGTATACTACCACTGGGGCTGCTGGGGAATCTGTATACTACCACTGGGGCTGCTGGGGATCTGTATACTACCACTGGGGCTGCTGGGGCTCCTGTATACTACCACTGGGGCTGCTGGGGCTCCTGTATACTACCACTGGGGCTGCTGGGGCTCTGTATACTACCACTGGGGCTCTGTTATACTACCACTGGGGCTGCTGGGGCTCCTGTATACTACCACTGGGGCTGCTGGGGAATCTGTATACTACCACTGGGGCTGCTGGGGAATCCTGTATACTACCACTGGGGCTGCTGGGGCTCCTGTATACTACCACTGGGGCTGCTGGGGCTCCTGTATACTACCACTGGGGCTGCTGGGGCTCCTGTATACTACCACTGGGGCTGCTGGGGAATCTGTATACTACCACTGGGGCTGCTGGGGCTCCTGTATACTACCACTGGGGCTGCTGGGGCTCCTGTATACTACCACTGGGGCTGCTGGGGCTCCTGTATACTACCACTGGGGCTGCTGGGGCTCCTGTATACTACCACTGGGGCTGCTGGGGCTCCTGTATACTACCACTGGGGCTGCTGGGGCTCCTGTATACTACCACTGGGGCTGCTGGGGAATCTGTATACTACCACTGGGGCTGCTGGGGAATCTGTATACTACCACTGGGGCTGCTGGGGAATCTGTATACTACCACTGGGGCTGCTGTATACTACCACTGGGGAGGCCTGTATACCACACTGCTGGGGGCTGTATACCTGTGCTGGGGTCCACCCTCGGCTTATACACGAGTCAATAGGTTTTTCCAGATTTTTGGGGCAAAAGTAGGGGGGTCGGCTTATACACGGGTCGGCTTATACACGAGTATATACGGTAATTGATTTTATATTTTGATAGATCGGGTATATCTGAATGCCACATACGTGTATATTTTTATAGTGTATTTTGAATGCGCAAAAGGTGGGTGTGTTTAACTTGTGTGGGGTTTTTTCATATTTTTAAAAACGTTTTTGCACTTTTTCCTTGTTTTATATTGCCCCATAGGTCGCCACAGTGCTGTACTGTCTGATCGCTTGTGCTATGTAGAGATGAGCTGCAGCACATCTCGATATAGTACAAATGATCACTTTTTGCAGATGTTGGTGCTCGCCAGCCATCCATAGGAAGTGATCCCTGATATCATCCAGGGTCACCACAGGACCCCAGGCTAACCAGGTATCACAGCGAGATCCGTCATATGTCATAAAAAGGTTAAAGTCAATGAATATCTATTTTTGAAAGATTTGGTGAAAGATAGGGAACACCAGCAGGAAAAGCCGCACTGTGACGGTATATGGAAAAGATTCAAGAAAACCATTATTTTAAGAAGACCGCTCTTTAACTCTTTAACTCCCCTAAATTTGCTTCTCCTCTTCCTTCCATGGATCACCCCATTTTTATACAATTTTGTTGCATAATATATATGTATATATACATATATAAAACTATACACCATGACAAACAAGAGATCAGACACCCGATGGCAGGCGGAAACGTGGCAATCAATAATACACTTAGAAGCACTTTGGAAGTAGAGTAATTCAGAGCATGTACCTTGTGTAGTTTTTCTGTACTAGTGTACTCTGAAATGTGCAATATTACACTAAGAGCTCCATATTCCTGGCAATCTGTGACAGGCATTTTGTTCTGGGTAAAATGTTGAATTTCTAGTCTTGCGTCCTTAACCCATTGTTCATGTGCTTGCCCACAATGCTCCGTTGTCAGAGAAGGCAGAGACTCTTTCAGAAATTACATGGTTAAGGCAGAAGTGGGATGACATTGCTTCTAATGCATGGTTCAATAATTTCCCTTAAACTGCAGGTCTTCTGCGTTCTAGATTGCGCCTGTTCTCAGGAAGAGCTGGTAATTCTGAAAATAGGAATGCAAAAGGGGGCAGAAGCTGAAAACCACTATTTTTCTAAAGTGTTTATTGCACTTAAGTAAATTCTTTCTTGTTGTCAGAAATTGTGCGTCTTGACTAATGGCTTATTTATGTCCCATACAAGGGCCTGTAAAACATACCTCTGGCACCACAACAGTGCTAATCATGTTCTTTATCTTAAACATGCTACCTTGCACTTCCCCACTGGTGTCCTTTAACCTCTCTGTGTGACTATTTTGCAAAACAGAATTCTGTCATAGGAATCGTCATAAGAAACATGGAGAGATGTCAAACAGTCAGATCTCAGCAGCGATGCAGCAACGATACGGCGGTCGTTGGGACCCTGTCACACTAGGGTGTAGTATTGAGGTTGCTGGTCGTTATTCCGCGCGGCTTGGCAGGGGATTTGAATCTTGGCCGCCATATCGGAATAACCAAAACATGGGTGTTCCAATATGGCGGTCGGGGTACTTCCACTGCAAGCAGCTGGGAGATGACCAGCTAGCGCAGCTGATCTCCTGACAGTAGCGATGGCATGCGTGGTTCAAATCCCGCACCAATTTTCGGCCGGACGGCACCGGTCGCTTTGGTCGCGGGCGGCTGACATAACCAATCAGCGACGCGGGATTTCTGTTACAGACAGAATTAGATAATTAAAATAGTAGATATATATATATATATAAAACATGAAAAAACTGCACAGCACTCACAGACACAATGTGAACTGGTGCCAAGCAGGGGCACTGAACTAAACAAATAGAAAAAATTCTCTGCAGCACACAGCTTCTACCAGTGATGTACATATGCTAACAAGCTATATATATTTGAGAAAAAAGTTTAAAAACTTACGTCTTTTTCAAAAAACTAAAAAATTCTTATTTTTTTATTTCTGAAGTTCATATATGACATGTATAAGGGAGGGATGACAATGATCTGTGGTGCAGGGCATTGAAAGTTACGAGCTCCCTTCCAACCACTATGGCTGTGATGGACTTGGTGTTGCAATTTCAATATTGAGGAGAGTATTTTCACAAACCGAGAAGGAAAAGTAATGTAACTGTAGTAATCACATGATTGACAGGCATGTTAATGATATGCAATTGATGATAAAATGGAAATAACATTTTCAAAGCATCTCGATTTATTTAAGGGTTTGTCCACTACTAGGACATCCCTTTCTGAATCCACTTGTTTCCTCAGTTTAAATAATAAACCCTGTACTCGACTCCCATAGTGCCGCCATTCCAGTGCTGTCGATAACTGCAGCTCAGGGCTCATGTGACAGTATGACCTAACACGAGCCCCATGTCCAATCACAGCTGGCTTCCTTCTGTCTGCCTTCCTACCAAACAACTATCAACAGGAAGTGAGCACTGCGGCTGTGAGTGTATAGAGTGCCACACACAGAAATCCGCGCACTTGAAGCCTTGACGGCTATCAATGAGATTATTAATAGTTCTCTGAGGAATGTTCTGCTGCACCGAATGCATTTGGACAAATCATTAAGATCCACTGTTGGCAGCTCCCTTTACAACTCCTGACTAATGATGTGCCAGATGTGTGATGGGAGACAAGTCCAGAGACACTGCAGGCAATGGTAGCACATTTAGGCCACGCAGACATTGTATTGACTTGTTGAAAAAAAGCTCCTAGGACATCGGACTAAACTCTCATTGGCCATTGGGATGGTACTGCTCGATAGATGCAATGGGAGCTGCCACAGCAGATCTTCATGATTTTCTGAAGTGCATTCAGAGTTGCAGAACATTCCTCAACCTTTAAAGGAAAACTGTCAGGTCAAAAATCCATATGTAACTATCATCTTCTAATTCCTCCCTCTAAACTCTCTCTATTCATGTATTTCTTTTATTTATTTTATTATTTCCCTCTTATCTTCTGTAAACTTCAAATAAAGAGATTCATTCCATCTGTCACTCACAGTGAATGATCCACTTAGTTCTCTGCTGTCCACTCCCCATGCATGAATATGCATGTCACATACTCACACTACATCACTTGACAGGAGATCACTGGGGGAGGGGACTGTATTCTCTTCTCTGCTCTCTGTGTTTGCCGCATCACAAGAGGTCAAATACAACACAGAAACTGTCACAGGACAGCAGGGATATCTGCTTACAGAAACAAATGGAGTCTAGATAAGGCAGACCTGTAATAGTACTGTCCCCCTATGTTCTCAACAGAACAGACCTCCTGTAACTGAATCCTGACACTGCACTGTTAGCAAAGGGAGGGTCTGACAATGCTGATAACATGGAAACTACAAACGGTACAATAATGATATTACATGTTTTTAAAGGGTCTGCCCAGGCACTATTCAAAGGTAATATTAGTATCATACTGAAAAATGACCTGACAGAGTCCCTTTAATGCCTTAATTGATAGCTGTCAATGTGTGCAAGTGTGAGGATTCCTGCGTGTAGCGCTCATGCAATTGCATACCATTAACGTATCTATAGGTTGTGTCATTTCCATAACTCCATTACTTTTCCTTCTTGGCGTTGCAAGTTCAATGTTGAAAAGTGTACATTGCAACAGTGTCAAATTATTCTCCCTAATAAACTGGGCACTGGATTATGGTAATACTCCTAGCTGAATTTCTACAGCCCTAAAGATCTACATATTTGGAAGGTTAATGTTAGATTCCGGGTGGTCTAAATAAACATAAGGGTTAATGTAGGATTCCCTGGGAGCCTTGGGCAAAAAAAGGGATAATGTTGCATACCTGGTGTCCCGTGGATCAAGCATTGACCAGGTAGGCCCCTAAGATCCCTTGGTTACAATGGCTTCTATTAATACAGTCATCTCTTTCACAGGCTGCTTCCCATATCCTTCTCTGTTGCGCAAATTGCTCCCTATGTTCCACTTTCTCATACAGACTGATCCTCATGCCCACTTTTCTCTCATAGATTATTTCCCAAGCACCTCTTTCACAAGGGCCAGATTTGCACATTGTTACACGCTAGGCCAAAGTACTAAATTCTGCCCCCCCTTGGTGCTTGTATCTCTCACAACCACTAAGGGTGCCTTCACATTAGCGTTCCCCTCCGCAGCGTTCTGCGGAGGGGATCCACAATGTGAACACACCACCGCAAGCCCCTATGTTTAGAATGGGAGCGTACGGTGCTGCGCTTGACAGCGCAAGACCATGCGTACCCATCCACTCCCATAGGTGATCTGTGCGCAGGCGGATGCCTGCGCACAAATCACACACTCTCGCCTGCACCAGTGACGCAACATGTTGCGTCCGCCTGCGCACAGATCACATATGGGAGTGAATGGGTGCGCACGGTCTTGTGCTGTCAAGCGCAGCACTGTGCGCTCCCATTCTAAACATAGGGGCTTGCGGTGCTGCGCTCACATTGCGGATCCCCTCCGTAGAACGCTGCGGAGGGGAACGCTAATGTGAAGGCACCCTTACTCCATCTCCTAACGACGTCTTTTGTCACAGTTAGAAGCTACAGCGGTGGAGATAGAAGCAGAAAGCCGGCGCTGCACTCACATCTACCACAGCATCTATCACCTTGGACCCAGGATGTGTTTAGAGGGGACAGTGATGCAAGTGCTGCACCCTGTGACCGAGCAAGTCAGAGCAAGCTGTAAAGATGGGCAATGTAAATGTACCACTCAACTTATTTAATGTAATATGGATGTATATTTAAAAAACAACATTTTATATGGCTTTTTCAAAACAATCATAACAAAGATGTAAATATTTGTTATTTCTTCTATTATTACGCCAACTTGACAGCTGCACCTTAGGCCATGGCCTATGTTGACCTCATGTGGAAAACGCCAATATATTCCACAGCACTAAACAATTAAGCGAGGACATGTACATGCGACACCCCGTCAGGGCCGTGGGGTACTCGGTAACTGGGCCGATGATTGCTTAGGAGCTCACGGTGGCGTTGACCCGGCTTCGTGGCCCTGGGCATGCAGACAAATTGCAGAAAAATTGAATTATTTACAGAGGATAAGTCAGTTACGTCACCTGTAGTTATTCTGGTCAGGGTGACCAGCGCTGCTATGGGATCTCGGGGCCGGAGGAATGGCAGCCTGGATGGCATCACTCCCCACAGGTAGAGCATGGCCCCAGGCTTAGTGGTAAAAGTCTATGGATATGGTGATGGTGTCTGTGTAGCAGTGCAAGAGGGTATGGGGAATAACTGGAGGAGACCAGGGTTGTAGTTCTTTACCTTTTACTTGTAACCATGTAGTGCAGTCTGGGGCACTGATGACCAGATCCAGGAGGATCCGAGCAACCAGGGAGCAGCTGGATTCTACCCCGCCAGGTGTGTTTGAGGTCTGCCTGCTGTGCTTCCCCAGTTTAGGGTCCCAATACCTTGGTGCTACTCTGTGGCCCTCTCTCTCTCTCTTCCTTGCTTTGCTGTGAACCTGTATGGCAGGCAGCCAGAGCCCCTTGTGGACACTGCCAGATCACTGGCAGCTCCGGGCCCTATTCGCTGCTGTGCCACCGGGTCTGAAGTGTGGCCAGGAAACGTGCAGTCTCCCGTTCTGCAGAAGTGGTCAGTGGTCTTGCAGGTCCCACCTGACCCAGGACTCTGGCATCCATCCTTAGCGTGGCCTGGAGTGAGCCTCTCCGCGGCTTCACTCTCCAGGTCCTTCCTCATCGTCCTCCTTCCTAGACTTCTCGTCTAGACTCGACTGACTAGTTGTTCCTCCCTCCCAGCCTTTCCTACTCCTAAATCCCTCCTCCTACCAGAGAGAGCAGCTCCCCTCCAAACAAGGGTTCAAAGCTCCCCCTTCAGGCTGGAGTCAGGACAGGTGTGTGAATGCTTGGGATACCTCGTGTGGGGTCTCCTTCTGCTCCCAGGCATGACATTACCCCCGGTGAAGGAGGCAACGTCACTGTGGCACCCGGACCCTTGGGGTGCCACATACAGACACTAAGGACATTACACAGTAACACACAGCTCAACAGTTACAGGAGGAGTGAAACTCTGCTTGCAAGCTTACTCCTTGAGGAAATGGGGCCGGGGGAAGGGGGGGGGGGTACATACAGGTAACAAGTGTCTTTCATGTATGGTCCAGCCATCATTATAATAAATAATATATTTTATCTAACGCTGCATGAGCTGGTCATCAACCAATATCTGTCTAATTGTGCTTACTACATGTTTCTGACTGCATGAAGAGTGTGGAGACAGATGAATATGATGGAGCAGATTGTGAGGAAAATTTAAAAAGGGGGAACAGGGAATAAATTAGAGAAGTAGGGTGATAGGGCTGTCTAAACAAATTTGTTTTTAAATCTTGCTTACAAATGTGAGGCTATTTATTATTCAGATTGTCTGGGGTAATGCATTCCAGAAAACTGGTGCAGCAAGAGGAAAGTCGTAGAGCTGTAGGTGCGAGTTTCAGATTATGGACATTGTTAGTTTTAGATCAGTTGCAGCACAGAGGGCATGGGTAGGTTGATATAGGTCCAAAATAAGACTTTCAGAAAATCTAAACACAATTGCAAACTACACCGTGTTCCAAATTATTATGCAAATTGGCTTTAAGTGTAGATTTTTTCTTTTTTGCTAATGAAGCCCATTGATGGTATTTTGCCTTTGGATCACTGAAATCAGTCTCAGATACCTGTGATAATTAGTTTGGCAGGTGAGCCAAATAAAAGGAAAACTGGGTCTTCCACAATATAAAGCAGGCCACAGTTTTCAAGTAACATGGGAAAGAAAAAGGATCTCTCTGCTGCCGAAAAGCAACAAATAGTGCAATGCCTTGGACAAGGGATGAAAACATTAGATATTGCACAAAAACGTAAGCGTGATCATCGTACTGTGAAGAGATGTATTGCTCATTCTGATCACAGACGTGTTCGTGCAGATAAAGGCAGAATGAGGAAGGTTTCTGCCAAGTTCATTGGATTAAGAGAGCAGCTGCTAAAAAGGCCTTACAAACCAGCAAACAGATATTTGAAGCTGCTGGTGCCTCTGGAGTCCCTCGAACCTCAAGGTGTAGGATCCTTCAAAGACTTCCTGTGGTGCATAAACCTACTATTCATCCACCCCTAAACAGTGCTCACAAGCAGAAACGGTTGCAGTGGGCCCATACATACATGAAGACTAATTGTCAAACAGTCTTGTTTACTGATGAGAGCCGAGCAACCCTGCATGGTCCAGATGGATGGAGTTGTGGATGGTTGGTGGCTGGCCACCATGTCCCAACAAGGCTGCAACATCATCAAGACGGTGAAGGAGTCATGTTTTGATCCGGAATCATTGGGAAACAGCTATTAGGCCCCTTTAAGGTTCCTAAGGTGTGAAAATGACCTCTGCAAAGTATATAGAGGTTCTGACTGAGAACTTCCATGGTACAAAAAGCAAAAACATGCCTTCAGGAACAAAATCATGTTCATGCATGACAATGCACCATCTCATGCTGCAAAGAATACCTTTGTGTCATTGGCTGCTGTGGGTATAATGGTGGGTTTACACACACCAATTTCTGTGTCCAATATCTGAACAGATCTCTGGTTGCAGTGAAATCATGGACACATAGTTCCATTTTGTGGCTGTGTACAAATGGAGCAATGTGTCCATGATTTCATTGCAACCAGAGATCTGTTCAGATATTGGACACAGAAATTGGTGTGTGTAAACCCACCATAAAAGGAGATAAACTCATGGTGTGGCCACCATCTTCCCCTGACCTCAACCCTATAGAGAACCTTTGGAGTATAATCAAGCAAAAGATGTATGAGGGTGGGAGGCAGTTCACATCAAAACAGCAGCTCTGGGAGGCTATTCTGACATCATGCAAAGAAATACAAGCAGAAACTCTCCAGAAACTCACAAGTTCAATGGAAGCAAGAATTGTGAAGGTGATATCAAAGAAGGGTTCCTATGTTAACATGTAACTTGGCCTGTTAGGATGTTTTGGAGTTAATAGCACTGCACTGAAATCTGGTGACCCGAGCGAGGCGACATATCGCCGCCAAATTCCCCAAATACACGCCGCATTTAGGAGGCAATTTGGCGGCGATAATTCCAGGGCGACATATACAAGTGGAACAATGTGTCCATGATTTCACTGCAACCAGTGAATTGTAAGCAATATATCTCTGTGTAAAGGTACCCTAACGGGTGATGACTTTTATTACAACGACTGTCATTTTCACTGACCATTTAAGAAAATCAGAGAAAAAGAATATTTGCATAATAATTTGGAACATGATGTAGTAGACACTTCCTTAGAGTATGCACATGAATGAGTGTTACCACAGTAATGTAGTCAAGTGAGAAAGTAGAACACAGGAAAGCCCAGGACTTCCCTCAGCCAAGGAACATTTCTTTGGAAAGCTTTCTTTTTGCTATTGTTATCAGGTTTTCTAGGCCTATTGTGGGACCCGACACACATTTGTGGAGTGATTAATGCCTTATATTTCTTAGCTTTACTGTATTGCTCCATTTGTTGTATACTTCTCCCTGGTAGCATGCAAAAAATGTATTTTGCACCTGTGATTATACTGAATTCTTGGGTTAGACATTGATATTTTCTATCCTATTTGTTGGTATTCTTCTGATCTTGTGTTTTCTATGTACCAATATTGTCTATGTATTTTATTTGAGAATAATCAATAAATATGTGCTTTTAGCTTGGATATTGGTTCTGCACTTTATTCTCTAGATATGTAAATACATCAGCAATATAGATATCTGTTCCTCCTGCCATGATCATTTGCTTCAATGTATCAGTGCAGGTAATATGTAGAGATGAGCGAACTTTGCTCGAACATGTTCACCAATTTCAAATTTGGCACAAACATGGCAAATTCGATTTGGTATCGCAAATTGGCGCACTTTCCCCAAAAGTTGATGAACGCGGATTTGTTCAGGTAAAAGTTTGGAATTTAAAATGGCCCTAAAACTTTACCTGTTTATCTGGGGCCAAAATGCTTACCGGTTGGCTGGGGACATCACCTAACCTACAGTTAGGATTGTCCCCATCCATAGCATATACCAGCTTGTGTTAGGCTAGGGTCAGACATGAGTCGGCCCGTAGGCTGACGAATCTGTCTAAAACTTAGGTTTTGGCAGCCTGAGCGCATAGCGTTAACGTAATGTGCTCAGGCTGCGTACATATCGGTATGCTTACCGGATGCCTAGTGCAGCTTCACCCAGAAGGACCGGATATGTGCTATTGCTGAGCACACAGGAAATACCGTTTGCAGCGTTTTCCTGTACGCTCAGTAATAGCGCATATGCGGTCCTTCTGGGTGAAGCTGCCGGCAGGGCGAGGCATCCGGTAACCATAGTGATATATATGCAGCCTGAGCACAGCATTACATTAGATTAACGCTATGCACTCAGGCTGCCAAAACCTAAGTTTTAGATGGATTCATCAGCCTGCGGGCTGACTCATGTCTGACCCTAGCCTTAAACTGTAGAATTTTGGGGAATTTGTTTGAAATGTTTTAAGCTTCCTGGAGTTTTCTGGTGTTCTGACACCTACAGGGTCTGAATTTTGGAAATAGTGCCAGATATGGCAGCAGCTGAGAAGTCCAGGAAGCTTACAAGATCCTTAAAACATCAGTTTAGGAGAGTTTTATATTTTTAAGTAAATCTTTTGTGTTTTATTTTAATTATTATTATTATTATTTTTTATTGGATAGCAAATCTTTATAATTGCAGACGGTCACCAGTGCAGAAAAAACATAATGGATGATGGTGTGAGGTGTTAGTGGATATTTTGGCCAAAATACATAAGCTCGCAACCCAACGTCAAGGGCCCTCATGCTTACTAGTCCTATCTACATTTCCGTTCTATCTATTGCAGGATGCAGCTGAGCCCTCTGGGGGGTGTCTGTCCCTTGTGTGATACATGTACATAGTGCTGGGCAGCCCGCCTGATCTATGGGCGTGACCAATAGGTTGTATACAGACACTCTGCACCACATGTACCTGTGTGACTGACCCTTATGGTAACCGTGTGCCTATAAACACCACCAATCACCTCCCCCATGGTTTGGCTAATTGCAGGTGATCGTTGCATTTGTATCAGGCTCTTGTGTTGCTTCTCAGTGGGGCTTGCAGCGTCCTGCTAACTGCGATGAATATTGGACCTTGGCTATTCTTGGTGAGTTTTTTCTGATTTTTTTTGTCATTTTGTGTGTTTTTTTCTGAAACAGAAATGTAGATAGGACTCGTAAGCATGAGGGCCCTTGACGTTGGGTTACGAGCTTATGTATTTTGGCCAAAATATCCACTAACACAGCACACCATCATGCATTGTGTTTTTCTGCACTTTTTTATGTATTGCAGGATGCAGCTGAGTTCTCTGGTGAGCGACTGCCCCTTGTGCGATGCATGTACATAGTGCTGGGCAAAATGCCTGATCTAATAGTATGGACGTGATCAATAGGTTGTATATAGACACTCTGCATCGCAAGTACCTGTCTGACTGACAACTTGTGGTAACCTTGTGCCTATAAATACCACCAATCACCTCCCCCATGATTTGACTAGTTGCAGTTGATAGTCACCACTAGATGGTGCAGCAGCCGGGATCGGTAAGTTCGGACACCCCAAACATACACCCAACACACTCTCGATCCCAAGACTAGGGACTCTGTGCCCAGCAACGGGTTGGTGGGAGGAGCCAAGTGGAGGGTGGGAAAGTTAGGACAGAACCCAGTTTGGGGAAGCAACAAAACAAGACAACACCAAGTTCAGTTAGCCATTCAGCCAAGTAAAGTTGAGGAGTCAAGTTCAGTCAGGAGAAGAGGCGATAACATCATCACACAGGACTAAAAGGACACAGACTCGGAGGCCTGTGCCACTATGAGGCCTATCCGGGTCCCGGGCTGCAGACCATGGTGAGAGACAGAAGGAGTCCTAGGTCTGCTCGAATTAGCGGGGACACTGAGGGACTGAGCCGGAACCAGGGTGTCGGCTCTGCTGAAGTGGCCAGGACGCTCTACGCTCCAACCATGAACACCAGTGGGGTGGGTTCTTTATGTCCCGCAACCCAATCTCCGGCGCAGTGAAAAGAAGGCCGCCATACTAGGGCTAGGGGACCCCACAGGTCGCCCACCAAAAGCCTGTGGCAGCTGGATCGTAGCTTGTGTGCGGACAGACCGAAAACCCATGAAAGAACCATGAAAGGGGGTGATTTGAACGAGCCGTCCCAGCTGCTATGAACCTACCGGAGCCGACACTGCACCGTATAGTAACCATCTGCCGAGAAAGTGAAGTAAACCGGGTTGAAGCTCAGCACTGTGTGAGGCTGTGATTTCCACGCCTGAGGAGACGTAGACTGATTCGCTGAGCCGGCAGCAGCAGTCTGCCTGAGTGTGACTTTGAACTCTGTCAGCAACACAGCCCCACTAGTCTACTGTTTCCCTTTATCACATTCATAAACTTTTCGGTTGCCCTGGGGACCTGCTCTTCCCGTGTCGAGCTGAACCATCCTTGCTGCTACTCCTATCATCCCCAGAGATCCCGACTGCAGCGGCGGCTATACTGGCCGCATTCCATGGGTGGCATCACGCCACTCTTTTATTTTTAAACTTTTATTTTATTTTTCTCCATTTTTCCAATTCCCCCTTTTTAACTGCTCGCCCGACAAGAGGATCACGAACCGTGTCACGCCACTGTGACATCCCGCAGCCACAAGTACCCCACGGTCCCTGCCAGGGGCGAGACACAATGGATCGAGTCTGGGACCTGCAGTAGTTTCCAGTGTCACAGAATGAGTGTGTGTGCTGTCCAGCTGAAGTTGTCAGCTTCTGGCTTCAGCCTATTAGAAGACACCACACTCTACTTAAGCTTTGAACTTTCTGCTGGAACCAGTCAGATATAGCCTTTGCTTCTCTGCTTAGGTCTTGTTCTTCTGCTCTAAATAGTTATTTTCCTGTTTTACCTTGATCTCTTGCTTGGTGACAATTCCTGCCTCTCATTCGCTCCTCTGGACATCATCCCATTCATAGGCAGCTATCTTCTGGACCACTTTATAAATCCAGATCCCTGTAAAGGGGTTACAGGGTGTCAGAATTTTTTAAGATTCTTCCAATTGGAGGGGCTTGTGCCAAGTCTGTCCTAGATAGCCATTGCCCTGATGAAGTGGCCATATGGCTACGAAACGCGTCGGCTTCTTTTTGTTTGGTGTGTGGACGAATAAAGAATAAAATCAAAATTGTCTCCTGAGGTCAGCGCGGAGGAATCCTGGTAACACAAAAACCTTCCTTTCTTTTCCTGGACAGGATCTGCAGCGACCCTTTACGTTTACAAGGTTGGTTGTGAACCCCTCACAACCTGAGTAGGTGAGTGGATTACTGCTATATTAACCCCTTGTATCCACATTTATTGCTCTATGTGCGCTCCCCCTCCCCTTATATATTTTCCTAGATAGCCATTTTAGCCTGTTGTCTCAGATAGTCGTCCCACCTATTCAGTGAATTCTTCCCTCCGCAGTATCATAGAAAATAACAAGATTGGTGGTGCACATGGGTGGCTGGCTGGTGCTCCTTTGTGATGAGGAGTTTCAGTGGTCTATCTCTACTGGAGAGCAGTTCGACTTCCACTGATAAGAAATGTATCACCTATCCTGTGGATAGATAATAACCTTTCATAGTAGGAATAACCATTGACATTACTCTGCCATAGAGTGATCACAGACAAGACGTACACCGGTCCTTTCCTTTTAATACGAGTATTAATGCCATTATATGGATCTAAGATTTTATCTTCATTTCACTGAACATTTATATTTATTTGCAAACATCTGTACAGTGAAATGAATCATTTTAGTGATTTGTCATTTATATGCAGGCTTTAAGACACAACAGGCTCTTGAAGGATCACAGTCATTTCTAGCATGCTGGTAAATCTTTTTGACCGATTAAACAGGTTTGCGTGGCAGAGACCCTCATGGTAATCTTTCATTACACATAACAAGGAAGATTATATTAATCTGGTGCCGGATTGAACTAAAAAAAAAACATTTTGTGGACCTAAAATCAGTGCAAGACCTCTGTGTGTTTTTATTTTGTACTTTGTAAGGCTGCGTTCACACATTTGCGTATTTTGCTGCGCTTTTTTGCGCGCGCTTTTTGCCGCGTTTTTCGGCCGCGCAAAAAAAGCGCAGCAAAATACGCAGGGGCTTTCACACACTGCGCTTTCTTTACTCCAGAAAGCGCAGTGATGTCACAGAGGGGAGGAAGAATCCTGCTTCCTCCTACCCTCTGTGACATGTGTGACCGCCCCATTAGATTCCACAGTGGGTTAATAAACACTGTGAAATCTACATTAAACAGAGGCAAGTTAATGAAAAATAAAAAACAATCAATACTTCACCTCTCCGACGCCTTCTCCCGGTGTGCGATCTCCGATTCCAAGTGAGCTCTCTTCTGACAGGACCTGAGATGACGTCAGAGGGGGGCGTTCCCAGGGCGGTCCCATCGCTGATTGGCTGCTCGCGGTCACATGACCGCGAGTGCCCGGGAACGCCCCCCTCTGACATCACCACAGGTCTTGTCAGAAGAGATCTGACTTACAACCGGGAATCGCACAGCGGGAGAAGGCACCGGACAGTGGGAGAAGGCGTCGGAAGGTAAGTATTGATTCTTTTTTATTTTTCACACACTTGCTTTTGTTTAATTTAGATTTCACAGTGTGTATTAACACACTGTGGAATCTAATGGGGCGGTCACAGCTGTCACAGAGGGGAGGAGGAAGCAGGATTCTTCCTCCCCTCTGGGAGAATACGCAGTAGTAGCTGCGTAAACAATTGACATATCAATTGTTTACGGAGCTCCGTTTTCTCCCGGAAAACGCACTGCGTATTTTTACGCAATGTCTGCACTGCAAAGTGAATTTCCCATTCACTTTGCAGGCAGACAAAAGACACATTGCGTATTTTGAAAAGCGCGGGTAAAAAAACGCGGCAAAATACGCAATGTGTGAACGCAGCCTAACTTAGTATTTATCGTAAGACTAAGAATAAAAATGGCTAAATAATAAGGTGGAGGGTGACAAACAATATGGTCACAAGTACAGCTGCTACCTATTCCAAGAGCTGGACACATTTGGCTGTCAGAGGTGTAAGAAAGTAGTGTGACAAGTCATCCAGGGAAGGTAATGGTAGCAACGATGGTTGTCATTTAACTTTCCAAAATGTTATTCAGCGGAAACTGTTTTCTCGTTATCTTAAATTTCCGATCTGGTAAAGCAATGCAGGTCATTTCAACAAGTAACCTCCCAGAAGCAAAGCTTATTTTCATGACATAAATGTGTAGGAATGTACACGTCCCCAGAATACTAGTGCCGCTCTTGGTGTTAATGAGAAGGCAATGTCTGCAATAGACCTACATACTGTAAGCTTTAATGAGATGCAAATGTTATGCAAATCTATAAAAACCCTATTCAGGGAAAATTTCGGCATCTTTCATACGGTCTTAAACAAATGAAAGAAGTGTGCAGCGTTTCAGCCCCGATGAAGATTTCAACAATAAAGTCAATTGTTAAGTGCCGAAGCCATTGTGCAAAAAGCGGGAGAATGACGGTGTCAAAGCTCCATAAACATAAACACAACTTATGGACTTAGTTTACTTATATAGCGCCATCATGTTCTGCAGCGCTTTACACATATCCAAATGCAAGCTGGGAAGTAACCATTCTTCAGTATCACTCCTATAGATACCATCAATTCACTCATTCTTGTGTTTATAAATAGCAGTACAGCCAAGAGAGATTGTTTGTTTCCATACACTTGTCTATATGGACAGATACATATATAAACCTCCGTAGATGTCTCCGATGTCTGTCAGTGAGAAGTGTGTAAACAAACATTACTCCCCCTAATGTGAATATGAACAAACACTGCCACCCCCATCGCAGCTGTAATCTCCAAGATCGGTAATTGCCTTCACAGTCTATACAAGGGTTCACGCACACAGCTGTAGGATGAATGTATGCACTTATGGTACACTGAGCCATGATACAGCGCCTAGAACTGTCTGGCCCAATCTTACCTTCTAGTTTTATGTGAAAATACATAAATTGTGGTATGTTCCCATACATGCAGTAGAGGGAATATCGCTGCTATATAATGGCTTAAAGGGACCTTGTCACCAGTAGAGATGAGCAGACCGGTGGAAGGTTGGATTTTGCAGGTTCAGCCGGACTGACTTTTGCTCACTGTTCAAGACCCAAACTTGACCCAAACTTCCTTGGAAGTCACTGATTGGCAGCTCAGCTCTCTGTCCACATAAAGCCAGCCTGTTCCGTGGGTAAGGCTTTGTTATCTCTTATTTTAGAAAGTCGCTACACCCAAATCTGTTTTTTAATCCCTAGTGCGAGCGGATCAAACACAGTACCACACTGGACCAAGCACCAAGAACAGTGATGCTCACACTGGTGGGTATGTGCTCACGGTCCAGAGTTCTGTATCTTGGACGCAGATCCTCTGGACCAGCAGGTACGCATGGGTGCTCATAGGTAGACTGCAGCCATGCTGTTCTCACCGTCTGCAGTGGGTCAGGGCGGCTTCTCCCTGTGTACAGATGATGGTGACCACTTCCGACTGCACAGCATGAAATGAACATTCTACGGAGAAGTGGAAGTCAGGAAACCTGCGCCACAGCCGAAAAATGCTGCGGTTGAGAAAAGCACAGTGAGGATGGTATTTGTAGAAATCTCATCCACTTTGCTACAGTACTACTGTACAACACAGCCTTTTGGCAAGAAACTGAACATGAGTATGCACCCCAACACCAAACAGGTACGCTCATCTCCAGTCACCAGGTTTTTGCTACCTCATCTGAGACCAGCATATGCTCTGTAGATAGGGGTAGAAACCCTTATTCTAGTAATGTATCACTTAAATCAGTGTTCCCCAACTCCAAGCCTCAAGGTCCGCCAATAGGGCATGTTTTCATGATTTCCTTAGCATTTGACAGTTGGTAATTTAATCTCCTGCACAAGTGATGATTCCAACGGTTAAATGCTAAGGAAATCCTGAAAACATGGATTGTTAGTGACCCACCCCAGGGCTGTGGGGTACCCGGTCCCAGTCTTTGATTCACCGGGATGTCACTGGGTCTGTGCCCGGTCCCATGGCCTTGGTGGTCGCTGAAAAGAGTAAATAAAAATAATAAAAATAGTATGCGACACCACCTATGGTTCCGATATGGTTACCGATGCTGCGGGTCAGACCTCAAGGTGATGTTTGGGCAGCAAGATGGTTACACTCCCACTAGGTGGAGCGGGATACCTGGGGCAGTTGTAGTAGTTTTTACACAGGAAGGTAGCTTACCACATGGCACAGTCACTTGTCCTTTTCTCTGCAGCAAGTGGGTGGCTCACCAGGCAGGAGAAATAAATTACACAACACAGTCTTTAACTCTGAATGGGTTTACTCCAGGATCTCAAGACAGCTAGATAGTACAGTCTTTCGGGTCACTCTCTGGCCTGGGTGGTCACTGGAGAACCAGGATGCTTTACTCAGGACACTCGGTGGTGTACCTGCCATTCCTCCCCAGTCCCCCCTAGTGCTCTCTTTCTCCCTCTACCGTGGAGCGCCTCCACGCGCAGAGGCTCAAGCCAGCTCCCATGGAACTTCTGTGGAGGACTCCCCTTTAGGTCCTCCTGACCCTAGTTCGGTATGCCTTTTCAAGGATGCGTCGGGTCTCTGGAGCAACTTTATACAGAAGCTCGGGGCCTCCAGTTTGACGGCCCGCACCATGCTCCGAGCCGGTTCTCTGTTTTGGGACCAAAGCCCTCCGGTCGGTAATCGTACTGGTTCCAGATTCAGGCGTACTGCAACACCTGGTGCCCCTAGGGTCTCTCTCTCCTGCCACGATGGCTTCTCTGCCATCCTTCACTCCTCACTCCCCAACGGAGCTCTCCAACTCACCACTCTCTTTTCTTCTCTCTCCTCCCACCCACCCGCTTTTCTACCCTCTCACTTCTCCCACAGGACTGGGTCTTCCCTTCAGTGGGTCCACACACCGTCCCCTACTTTAGGGTGTGTGTGAATGAGCGTTATGAGGGTCCTTTATGCACCATCCCATCTCCCCAGTCACAAGAATACCACACACTGGGTGCAGTACCCCTACGTGGCGTCCCGACCAGTGGGGCGACACATTAGTGGTCTTTGAGGACTGCAGTTGGGGAATTCTGACTTAAAGGGCTACTTGGTGCAATTTTGATAAAATCCCTGTTTTAGAGTAGGCTTACAAGTTCTCTGAATACCAAGCTCTGTATAACCTCGCCCTCTCCAGTGATTGGCAGCTTTCTGTTTTTGTGATGTTTTACTTTCAGTTGTAAAGAATCTGTTTTTTTGCTTACTGGATCAATTTCAAATGAAAAGTAAATAGCAATCAGGTAAGGGATCCATTTTCCATAGATTCCCATGTTAAAAAACGGATCCTGCAAAAATAATTTTTTTCAAAATGGACAAAAAAAATGGTGTTAGCACAACTTTTATTTGCCGAGAGATCGCAACTGGATCTGTTCTAGCAGATGATTACTGGACATGTGAACTCACGTTAAATGTTTATTGACAGATACTGTAGAATTTAGAAATCAAACACTTTTGGAAATCATGGTTTACTAAAAATGTTTACCATTCTTGAGAAATTAACCCTTTTGTTTTGTACACGGCTTGTTGCCTAGATTACTCACCCTGATTATGATGATCCCTAATTTACGTAATTTTATTTATGTTTTATGCATTCTGTGCAATGAATACCATTTGCAATAGAGTCATTTGTTTTAGCGTCACTATCATGCCCTCGGCCGCGGTGCAGGTTTCTCATGGACAGGAAGACTGGCGGCCATCATGCAGTGCTATGCACCTCACCCACTCTGTCCCTGCTGCGGGGCCATTCTCTGCTAAGTAGGGAGGTTGATGCCCACAATGCAGCTCCACTGTTGTTGCTCACCCTGTCAGTGGATCCATGATGCCGTCTGCTTCCTTTTCTACTAGAAACCTGCGTTCCCTTGGCAGGTCTCCTTGGAATGCTCTTAGGATGCGTGCGCCGCTTCATGCACACACTTAAAGGAGCAGTGCACCCGTTCTCTATTAGGGCTTTCTGTGCTGTGATGCTCTATGCATAAAAAGCATCTTTCCCCTAATGTAGGTCCCTGGGCAACTGGTTCAGTCTCTTGGAAGTTGCCTCTATCCAGGTCGCACTCTGCAGTGCTCTGTGATAGGAAGACTGTTGCTTTGCATGTTACTATTATCTCTGTCTCCACAGTATCCGCTACAGGCAGTTCATTGTACTGGATCCTTCTGGACACTCCAGATCGCAAACCGAGCTGGCCAAGATTTTCCTCACGGAACCTTCCGGATACCTCAACCAGCTGCACCACCCAATCTGAGATTACACAGAGCTCCCAGGATCCTCTCTACAGACAGAGCTAACATTCTACAGTCTCTCTGCCTCTACGTTCCGATCTGTACGGGTCGCCCCTCTGGTCTGGGATTCTCAGCATTTAGGCCTCCTAGTGCTGTAATGGATTTATCCCTGTACAGGATTTACCTCTGTTGGTGCTCCACCACGAGCGTGCAGTGTTGCGATCTAGCGAGTCCTCCCCTCAGGCACCTTTCCCCTTTCCCCTTTGTGTTAAACTATCCTCAATAAATATCCTTGATTTTATGAAAGTCACTCTCCGGTCTCTTGAGCATCAAGTATACAGGTACCACTGCACCACTAGTGGTCTAGCGAGTTCACTTTACATCATTACACCACATATTCTGAGAGCCATATGTTTTACAGTTTTCCTTCAAGGTAAGCGCATATTTTGTGTGTAACAAGATGTTGTTTTCAGCGGTATCATTTTTCATGGCTTTTTGATGACTTTTCAATACTTTTTGGGATGTAGTATGTTCAAGAACAGTAGTTTTAGAGTTTTTTTCAAGAGTAACTAAGCTTTTAAAATGTTTTTCTGTGTAAGGAACTACCTGCAGATGCTGCACAGAGAGGGACACACAGAAATGATTTCTTGCTGATCTATGAAGCTTAATATTTTGTTTGTGACTGTTGCTGAATAAACCAGCTGTTATTGTTACATACTCGGAGACTATAGTGAATAATTCACTGCCAACATTTTCATATTTGGCAGACACTATATATAAAACCAAAATGTGTTACCCACTCAGTGTTAGTTTGTATACTGTCAGCCAGACAGGGCCCCTCCAAAACTTAGACATATACCCAGTAACCAAAAGAGGAAGGTTTCTGCCCTAAAATATTCTAGATGTCTCACAATAACCCATACTGCAGATACATTTTTTGAAAAGCATTGTTTAATCATGTTTCATTTACAAAAGCAATGTTGACAATTCGCATAGACAATATGTACATAGATACAAGACATCAACTTAATTTTTACAAAGTGATCAAGTGCAGAAAAAATGATAAGGACCAATAAAACTTCCTAAACTCAGAGGTTTTTACTCCCTGTAGTTTTACAATAATGGGCAAGCAATTAAATAGGGCAGTATATCAACCTTGCCTGGGGTAGGGCTCCCTATAGAGCATATATACACTGAATATTAATTGTTCTCTTCCCTGTCTGACACCAGACTCGCTGGATATGTGTTATCCTCTTTAATTTACAACCAATTCCAATCAAGGGTCTGGCAGGACTAATAGGTTAGGCCTAATGCAATATCTGCGCTTATGTCAACCAGCCAACAACCTCTAATAACAACAATTTCCAGTGTATGAGCCTTAATTCATACAAAGTGCTCAACAAACAGGAACAAATAAAGTGCCCCTTTCGTCACCAACCCCATTCATCTAGGTATTTGTATGGCTCCATAAGGCACAGGTGATTATATAACCTTTTTTGCAGCCTTCTGAAGTACACAGTGCTTATAAATAGATAAGGGCTAACAATGGTGAAATACCCCAGAACCAGATTTTAGTCCAGGTCCCTGTGCCCCAAGAGCCCCTAATGCCGGTTAGTTCAGCTTACCCATGGTGATCAGGGAGTATGATGTCCGGGTACCCCCAGATGCGTTTCGCCTGCTTCTTCCTCAGTGGGGTGACAGACAGGTCAAACACACCAGAACAAAACACACAGTGCAAACCACAATAACTAAGGGGAGCAATGAAAACCAAGAATAGAGACCAAAGCATGAACCACCTGAGAATCTCAGAAGCACTGACCTGAACCACCCAACAGAACTGAAAATATATAATTAGCAAAGACCAGAGGAAATGGCAGGGTTTAATTCTGCCTCCCAGCAGTCATCTTACCAAGCAGGGGCAACTCTCAATATCCGCCCCCAAACCACAGATACACCAGAGGAGGGGAGGAGTGAGGAATGGAGGGAACCTCCTACTACTTGACTGCCCCAGTAAGCATGGCATTCTGTACGCACTGGCAACAGCTTACACCAGGAAACAAAGTGCCTCTGGGTCCCCGAACAGCAAAATCACTGGGAGCAGCGGTATTCGGCCTCCCAGTGACACTAGGAGTAAATATCCTAGAATGCAATTATCGAAATAAGCGAGCACCCCGTCTCATTGCCAACAAAGGGGGATGAGTAATAATAATAATAAAACTTTATTTATATAGCGCCAACATATTCTGCAGCACTTTAACATACAGTGGTTAATAAATAAAAATACACAATATAATACAGTAAGAAAATACACAATATAATACAGTAAGTAATTCCAGTATAGAAAGAATACAGTACAATAATAGGAAAAAATACAATAAGTATAGAATCAATGTAAAAAATACAATACAATAGATAAAGCAAAAAATAAAGGTGACCCTCCTCAAAAGAGCTTACAATCTACAATGGGATAGGGGTTACACGAAGTACAGAGGCTTATAACACTGATGGTCCAGGCATTTTGAGGAAATGGGGGATAGAAATATAGTTACATGAATGGTCACCAGACATCTGTGTAGAGCTTTTTGGTTTGGTGGAGTTTGAAGAAGAGTTATGTCGAGAGAGATAGTGAATGGGCTATGTACAGTACAAAGGAATTTTGTTAGGGAGCATGATAGGCTGTCTTGACAAGATGTGTTTTTAAGGAGCGTCTAAAGCCATGCGAGTTGTGGATAGTCCTGATTTCTTGGGGTAGAGCATTCCAGAGAATTGGTGCAGCTCGGGAGAAGTCTTGGAGCCGGAAGTGGGAGGATCGGATTAGTGCAGACGTCACAGCCACAGCTATTCCCATAAAGAGAAGGTCCTCAAGCTAAGAGACTACTTCTACCAGAATCATGATAAAGGACAGAGGGACTGTGCAACAAAAAGACCTATCTAGAAAACCAAGGATCCTCTGAAACCATTCAAGCATCACGAGCAGGAACCATAAAGGAGAAACTGAAAGAGGTGCTATCTCCATCCCAGTATATTACATACAAGAACGACCACACCAAGATCACAAGATCAATCAGGATTATCAGAACCACACCCTACACCAGCCTAAACAGGAAGCTGAAACAGATGACCTGAAAAGCCAGTGAAACCATCCATCATCTCTTAAAGGGAAACACAAATAGCTAAATGCTATATAGAAAGTAAAACAATTTTTATCATTTTTTACCGGAAAAGGTTTAAAACAAGTTTTTATTTACCTGTTGTACAAATATTGTTTAATAAACATCCCTACAAGGGTAAAAATACAATTTGTCCAAGAGTCTATACCTGTAGCCATAGAAAGAAGGGGGCTGGTTTAGCGCTGAGAAGCACATAAACCATATAGCTATAATTACAAAATTATAAGGGAGGTCATTTCACACGGACACCCTCCGGTTCTTACAGCAGCAACACACCAGTAATTATCTGGTGAATACCCTCAGAAACGTGAGCTCCGGCATACAATAATCAGTTTACATACAGTCCATTTTTAACACAGGCAGCAAATGGATTGGAAAAATGAACTGGTGTACTATGTCTTCTACAAATCATATGCATCCATCTGTAAGGAAACTTACTGTAAACTTTACACAGACCAATAACCTGGTGCGGAGGCTATGGCGGGGAAGACGTTAAAGCATTTTTATTCCTCTCTAAGTGATCATCATTACCATTTGTAGACATCACAATACATGATACTCTACTTCTTCATTGTTTTCTCCTAGATCCCAAAGCTGCCTTTAGTCACACTGTTTGCTCCTTTATGGTGACCTTAGAAAAGCTTAACCCTTTCATTAAAATAAAAGCCGAGCCAGGGTCAAATTAGAGTCCTCGTATCCAGACTCACGCCCTTTGATCTTCCGGCTATGGAGAAATGATCAGCAGATTCTAAGTCCTCCCATGTGATCTGTGTTTTTGGAAATTTGTAGAAATTATTCCTAATCCTATTAAGTGTCCCAGGGCTGAACCTGCATTAAATATAGAGAGGCTTTTTTGTTATCAGGAGGTGAATAATAGGGGGGAAACTCAAAGCGGCTTCTCACCACGTTATGGGAATGTGGCCAGTTCATCAGAATTCTAATAATCCTCTCTGATGGGTTCCACCTTTTCAAGAGTCCCCCCCCTCTCTCGCTTGTTTTCGGGCTTTAATACTATTTAATATTACGATATGTTAAAATAACATTAACTTGAATATTGTTCATTTTGGAGATCAGTACCAGAAACAAATATATCTAGTCGAAGATTCAGAAGTTGACCATTTCTTACTTTTCCTTCTACTTTTGCTCATCGTCAAAGCAAAGGAACGAAAAAAAGAAGCCTCTGTCCTCTCTTCACCCAAATTGTGGATGACAGTGCGTATCAACCCTCAGTAGATTCTCCTCATTCTGGTGCCAATCTTGTTGGCTTCTTTTTGACATTTTTGTCAATGAAAGGGTGGATTTCCTGGCCGATTAACAAGGAGAACAAAAAATATAATGTGGCTCTCTTTTACCCAGGGATTTGTTGCTATGTGGACAGTGTACATATTAGGATGAGATTTAACCCCTTTTCTGCTGAGGTCAGGGATAAAAGTAAGGGGGAAACAGTTTGGTCAGAATCAAATACAGAAATAATTAGCAGTCTTAATTAACCCTTTTCAAGACCAGAGACATCAGTAAAGCATGCACTATTAGTCGCAAGAATATGTGAGTACGAAAAACGTTGTAAAACTAAAGAAATACAAGTCCCCTCCCCTCAAGTTTTCTAGTCTTATTTGACAAAGTCTGGAAGAGTTGCATGCAGGTATCATCATTTGCCACAAACCCTTCGTTAGCATAGTGAGGGACACCACCGGAGCCATAAAGATCCAACCACCTAATATCAAACTGAAACAAATTAACAATGGGTTTTATCCGACAATGACAATTCCGGACTGCTTTTTGGGATTTGATTCAGTCTTTGATTCTCATTCTCTGGTTTTGGTGATGGCTTTTATTGTTTTACTCCTCAGGCTTCACCAGTCGGCAGCCACTCTGTACAAGCAGCCTAGGGTCCCCCGCAGCAAATGTCACAATTCTGTGTAATGTTTAAAGGTGAATACCAGGGAGCCTCTTAGATCTTGCTAAACAGAATGGTCAGCACAATTGATGACAGTAAACTCCTACTTGAGCAGGTGGATTTATTACAAAATTTGGAGAGTTTGTCCAATTAAAACAACCCCAATCCATGTACTCTATTATTAAATGTTTTTATAGTGATTAGTTATCCACTTATCTATAAAAAATCCAAGAATGCGCACATAGGGTGATATCTTCTTTGAAGAAGGACAAAAGTTTATATAAAGAGGCTGCTCACCTGATGCAGTTGTGAAAACCCACAACTGGTAATGATCGCTCAGATATAAGTAGCTGCTGCAGGACCGTACTCTCCACAGATCCCTGTGGTATAATCAGCTCCCAGGACACAGTACCTTGAGGTCCGCGCTGCCACTTCAGAAAGGAACAAAAGAAGCCAGTACAAGGGAATGTCTGGATCAATGATTCTTCTTTATTATCCTACGCGTTTCAGAGTTATCTCCCAACTCCTTCATCAGGGAATTCCCTGATGAAGGAGTTGGGAGATAACTCTGAAACGCGTAGGATAATAAAGAAGAATCGTTAATCCAGACATTCCCTTGTACTGGCTTCTTTTGTTCCTTTCTGAAGTGGCAGCGCGGACCTCGAGGTACTGTGTCCTGGGAGCTAGTTATCCACTTAGGTTGTCCCCGTTTTGATTCTCCCACTTAATGTGCATTGGATGCAGTAACAGTGAGTATTGGTTCTCTAAGGAATCTGTGTCTAGCTGAGCTGTGAGTGACAGTTCAGCTATCCAATCTAGTGCAGGTGCGCTAGACAGCTAAACCACTCAATCGGAGACTGGGAGGTGCTGGGCTTCTTCAGATGTTCCCTGTTCTGAGTGATTGACAAGCCACTTAGCTGAGCAGTCAGTCCCAAATCACTGCCAGTTGTAGCATTTGCTCATCGGTGCATGTTGACCTCGTCTATCTGTGCTATGTTTTTTGATCTATTGCTGTCAGACCTTGAACCACAACTGACCATTTGTTTGCCTTGTCCCTTTAATTTGATCTGCTATCCTCCTGGAATTTCGCTTAGAGATCAACAAACGTCTGGATGTTCCAGTACTGCCTGCACGTGACCTTGTACATCTTTGAAGTCACTGATTGGCTGTTTGGCTCTCTGCCCTCAAACAGCCAGCCATAAGCAGAAGACTTCCAGAGGCAGGAGGGCGGGATTTTTAACTTTTTTATTTTACTACCACGATACAGACAATACGGCCGGATTTATGGCCAGTCGATCACACACTGCCAGCAGTTCACCTTGCCCGACCGGGTAAATTTTATTAAAAAAACTGAAAATTTAATTGTGTATGTCTGTTATTGCAAATCAATTTTACTATTCAAATTAGAAAACCATAGACAGACCTATACTGAGGCCTAATATCACATTTAGATTTTTGTACATGCACCGACCTATTTAAAATTTTTTGTTATGTTCTTTTTGGCAATGGTTGAATAATTGGGATTTAAAAAATGTCGATAGTTATATTGTTGTACAAAATGTATAGTAAAAGAAAAAGTGACAACGGCAACTGAAGGATAGTGTAAAAGAAAAAAACCCTCAGATTATGATGTCAGAGCCACTGCAGCCCCACCACCACCACCACTGGCACCAGCCGTCCAACAGTAGGAAAACCAAATTCTGGCCAGAATCGGTGAACACATTAGTGTGAAGAATATATTGCAAATCACGTCTGTGTCAGACACACCTGGCCGATGTTACCTCTACTGCGACACCGTCAGGTTGAGTCAGCTTTCTGCAGCTATTCAGAATGGTCGGCCTGTTCAAAAATGACTAGGAGAAATTTTATATATATATATATATATATATATATATATATATATATATATATATATATATATACTGTACATACAGTATATAATAAAACCCTAAGGCTACTTCCGTCAGGATGTAACGGTATGCTACGTCACATCCTGGCTGAAGTAGCCTCTATACCCACTCTGGGTGTTCTAATATAGCCGCCCGCACTCATACACACATACACAGACACACACGCACACACACACACCTCCATGCACTGTCCGCTATACTTACCACAGGCCCTGCGCCTTCCCTGCCGCCGCCTTGATCCTCAGTCCTCCGTTCCGCCGACATGTTCGCCGCCCCCGGAGGACTGGATCCAATATGGCGTCCAGGAAGTCTCGCGAGAGACATGTCGGTGGAACGGAGGACTGAGGATCCAGGCGGCGGCGGGGAAAACGCAGGGCCGGTGGTAAGTATAGCAGACAGTGCATGGAGGTGTGTGTGTCCACCGCACTGCGTTGACCACTCTGCCCACCGCACTGTGCTCACCACTCTGCCCACCGCACTGCGCTCACCACTCTGCCCACCGCACTGCGCTCACCACTCTGCCCACCGCACTGCGCTCACCACTCTGCCCACCGCACTGCGCTCACCACTCTGCCCACCGCACTGCGCTCACCACTCTGCCCACCGCACTGCGCTCACCACTCTGCCCACCGCACTGCGCTCACCACTCTGCCCACCGCACTGCGCTCACCACTCTGCCCACCGCACTGCGCTCACCACTCTGCCCACCGCACTGCGCTCACCACTCTGCCCACCGCACTGCGCTCACCACTCTGCCCACCGCACTGCGCTCACCACTCTGCCCACCGCACTGCGCTCACCACTCTGCCCACCGCACTGCGCTCACTACTCTGCCCACCACACTGCACTGACGACTTTGCCCACCGCACTGCGCTGAACACTCTGCCCACTGCACTGCGCTGACCACTCTGCCCACCGCACTCATTGCTAACCACTGAGACACCATGCAGTGCTAACCACTGAGCCACCGCGCAGTGCTAACCACTGACCCACCACGCAGTGCTAACCAGTGACCCACCGTATACTCTGCTAACCACTGAGCCCCTGTATACTCTGCTTACCACTGAGATGCTGTACAGTGCTCCATCCTCCCTCACCCCGCCGCTTTGTCCTCCATCCTCCTCCTCCCACAGCTCTGTGCTCCATCCTCCCCTGCCTGTGCCGTTCCATCCTCCTCTACCGCTTCCTGCTCCTTCCTTTGTCCTCCTCCCCTCTGACACTCCATCCTCCAACCTCCCCCTGCCTGTGCTGCTCCGTCCTCCCCCACCCAACCGCTTTGTCCTCCGTCCTCCTCCCCCCTGCCGCTTTGTGCTCCGTCCTCCCCTTGCCGCTCCCTCCTTCTCCTGCCTGTGCTGCTCCAGCTTTCCCCATCCCACCACTTCATCCTCCATCCTCCTCTCCCCAACGGCTCTGTGCTCCGGCCTCCACCTGCCACTTCATCCTCCCCCTGCCTGTGCCGCTGCATCCTCCCCCACCCCACCGCTTCCTCCTCCTTCCTTTGTCCTCCGCCACTCCATACTCCATTCTCCCCCTGCCTGTGCTGCTCCATCCTCCCCCACACCGCCGCTTTGTCCTCCGTCCTCCTCCTCCCACTGTTCTGTGCTCCATCCTCCCCCTGCCTGTGCTGCTCCATCCTCCTCCACCGCTTCCTCCTCCTTCCTTTGTCCTCCTCCTCTCCGCCACTCCATCCTCCCCTTGCCTTTGCTGCTCCATCCTCCCCCACCCCACCGCTTCGTTCTCCGTCCTCCTCCCCCCGCCGCTCTGTGCTCCATCCTCCCCCTGTCTGTGCTACTCCATCCTCCCCCACCCCACCGCTTCCTCCTCCTTCCTTTCTCCTCCTCCCCTCTGCCACTCCATCCTCCATCCTCCCCCTGCCCGTGCTGCTCCATCCTCCCCCACCCCGCCGCTTCATCCTCCTCCCCCTGCTGCTCTGTGCTCCATCCTCCCCCTGCCGCTCCTTCCTACCCCAGCCTGTGCTGCTACATCCTCCCACACCCCGCCGCTACCTCCTCTGTCCTCCATCCTCCTCCCCCCTGCTGCTCTGTCCTCCCTCCTCCCCCCTGCCACGCCGTCCTTTCCTTGCCGCTCCTTCTTCAAAGTTCCTCCCAATTCAGCCCTCACCGCCTTCCCCATACAATCTCTATTTCTATGTTCTAGAATACCCAATGCGTTAGAATCGGGCCACCATCTAGTACAGTATATAAAAAGCATGAGAAATCTTGCAGTACCCTCTGTTATAACTTGGGTTGATGGTTATTACTAGGTTACCATCAGTTTCAAATCTGCGGTGTGGAAATGGTGCTGATTTGTGCCCTGTATTTTTCACCATCAAGTCAATGGCTTGAAGGGCTGAAAAATCTGCTGCAATAATTGACATGCTGCAGATTTTTCCACAGCAAAAGAAAAACAGCGTGGGCACAACACTTCAGAATTCCCATAGACTTTACCGGCTTGTGCATTTAAGACAAATCTGCACCAATTCTGCATCAAAATCTGCAAGAAAAACACATCAAAACATGCAACCTGGGCATGAGACCATAAACTACATTTCTGACCACAATTATAACTAGCAGATATGCAGCAATTAGTTGATTGCTAGGACTACTTAATTTACTATGAAAAAAGAATTGGTTCATTAGATTACACTTGAAATGTTATGCATTATACTATAGGTGAGCTGTGTCATATGCCTAAGTAGAATCTAACTTTAACTAAAGGGGATACAAGTTATTAAAAGCAATCTAGTTGGTATCAAAAAGGTAATACTCAGCCTCAGAGACCCTCTGCAGATTTAGTCTTAATGGTCCCCCAGCCTCTACTGGTCTCAATTTTCCTTACAAGCCTAAACACACCAGGAGTTGCTAGAGAGGCCACTCAGCCAATAGCTCACTGAGTCTGGGCATTGATGTGGCCAACTATTGGTTGAGACTGGACACTACTGTGGCATTGGCTGAAGCTGGACACTGCTGTGGCCAATGAGTGGTTGAGGCAAACACTACTGTGGCCAATGATGGGCTGTCACTGGATAATAATGTGGCCAATGATTGGCTATGGCTGGACACTACTGTAGCCAATTAATGACTGTAGGCAATGACTGGCTGAAGCTGGACACCACTGCAGCCAATAATTGCATGCAGCTGGACATTGCTGAGGCTAATGACTGGCTGAGGCTAAACACTACTGTGCCTAATGATTGGCTGTGGCTGCACAATAATGTGGCCAATGAGCTGTGGCTGGAAACTACAGTGGCCAATTTTTGACTGAGGCTGGACACTGAATAGGCTTCTCTGGTGTGCCAAAGGAATCATGAAGTAAAAACTAGTTGGGATCAGTGTAAAAGTTGGGATGTGTAATATGGCTCCATTCATTTAACTATTGGGAGATGAGCTGGCGCATGTGCACAAGTGGCATGTGTTGCACCTGTCCTATTCCAATGAATTAGACTGGTGTGTGATTCCTGTCATACATGGAGCCAGATCACAAGACATCATTGGATTTATACAGAGGGAAGCAACTTCGAGTTGAATTTCCTGATACTTGCAGGTCCCACAAGTTTAAACACTCTGCAAATCCATAAGTGAGGATCAGCAATGAAAAAAATGCTCAGCACCATTTTACACACTGCTGAAGAATCACAGAGTGATATATTGATGTCAGGTTTAGCCATGTACGTGTCACGTGTTGACTTCCTTGCAATCCATTAGTGTTGCTGCTATGTTTAAACTGTTTTTTTTTCCCTAGTCTATGCATTGTGCTGCCGCTGCAATTAGAGGAGTGAGTCATAGCATTTGGGTGGAGGTGGAAGGGTACTTAATATTACTATTACTTATTATTAAGGGTCTTACTATTCAGATCTCTACTCCCTCAACCTTTAAATAGCTTCACTTCCCTCCACTAGGTGCCGCAGTTAGAGTAATTTTCTACCTGGACTCTGTGGTGTGCAGTCGTGCTGTGCTGTGTTATTGCTGCCTTTTACTTCCATCAAAGCTGCTGGGATTCCTGGGTGGAGGTAGGGGCCCTTAGTCTAGGGTTGATCAGGAGAGAAGAGCTAGGGTGGTGACCCGAACCTCGTCACCTTCAGAGGTACCTTTGGGAACATGGCTAGTCTGGGATCCCAAGTTCAGGGCCAGACTAGCTCCCCTGAACAACCTTGCCTTGATTTTCCCCACAATGCCCTTCAGCTATCACATCAAATAATCTATTTAGCCGATCAGGAGGGACTGTCAAAGCCCCTATAAAAGATGGAGACAGCGATCAGCGGTCATTTTAGGACTTTTTTCAAAGAAGGGACAAGAGAGTTGAGGGCACAGCCCATTCCACATAGGTACAGAAAAAGGCCCAAATTGGATTGAGCTGTACTACTGGTGGACTAATGAGACTAGTCTGTGAGTAATAATCCAAAAATTCAAATGAGGTAGGGAGGTGCAGGAACTGCAGAGTCAGTGTGACATACTGAAGTAACAACACCATAACCAGAATATCTCCTCTCTTCCTCTGCTTTAACTGGCATGTCTAATCTATCCTTTAAACCAGAGTATCCACTGTACCCACAACCCCATCTCCTCGTCTTCCTCTACTTTAACTGGTACATCTGATCTATCCTTTAAACCAAATATCACTGTACCCCAGAACCCTACTCATCTTCCTCTGCTTTAACTGGTACGTTTGATCTATCCTTTAAACCAGAATATCACTGTACCCAAACCCCATCTCCTTGTCTTCCTCTGCTTTAACTGGTACGCTGCTGCTTTTTCCCCTGACTATAATCCAGTGTATGATACGGTACTTCAAATTCACTGAATGCATACTGATATGTCTGTGCTTTTCTCACCTACTCCTATCCTTCCATCTCAATCTGTCTTTTTCCTGCTTTGATGCAGTCATCCAAATGTACCCATTTGCTCCAATATCTTAATGTGCCCCTGCCGTGTGGTTTCCTGCTGCAACCTCCTCCCTCCTCCCTTTACTCACACCTGTTCCATTTTGTGGGCATTTCAATGGTATATATTGAGTGAAGGAGGTCTGAATGACCTTTGTCTGAATACGACATCAATTTAAATTTGACATCTTAAATTTTACATCAGAAATATACCAGAAATAGTCCAGAAATTGTCCAGAAGGTAAAAGTAATACTGTCTTCTCATTTTACTTGCCATTCTTTTCTTGCCCTGCTCTTTCAACATGCTCTCATTTGCCCTCACCATTTTTGCTCCACTAATCCTCACTCTCCTTCGCTAACCGCAAACCCTGGCACCCTCAAGCCAAGTAACTATCTCCCCTTCCCTCTTAACCCCCACCTCGCTTCATTTTCCTTCACTCACCTGCTTTCCTTTTCTCTGCTTGCCACTGCTGGTGACATATACCCCAATTCTGGCCCCCCTCATCTCATACGTCCCACTAATCCTCACCCCTATCTTTCTCAAACTAAGATAAACTACCACAATCCCTCACATGTAAAACCAGTGCCACTGACCCCCACCTCCCTGCTTCCTCTCTCTGAGCACTTTGAATGCCCTCCCTCTCAACAAGCTCCATGTGATCCACAGTCTCTTTACTTCCTGCAACCTCTCCTTCCTGGCCCTCACTGAGACCTGCCTGATGGCCCCTGACATGGCCTCCCCTGCTGCACTGAGATATAGTGGCCTTCACTTTTCCCACACTCCTCGCCCTGGCAAAAGACATGGCGGAGGAGTGGGTTTCCTTCTCTCTTCAATCTCCTCTTCAATTCAATCCACCCCCACACTGCCTTAGCCTCCTTTCTTTCGAGGTTCACTCTCTCCATATCTACTCTCCCTCTAATCTCCAAATGGCTGTCACATACTGACAACCAGGCTCAGCCACTGCCTTTATTGTCCAATTCTCCATAGGCTTCTTCACTTTTTCTCAGCTGACATCCACACCATCATCATGGGTGACTTTAATATCCCTACTGACACCCGCCAGCCAGAAGCCTCCAAACTCCTTTCACTTATCTCATCCTTTGGACTTACTCAGTGGTCCTCCACAGCCACCCACACAGACAGACATACACTAGACCTCATCTTGACCCACCTCTGTTCCCTATCTAATTTCACAACCTCCCTTTTCCCCATATCTGACCACCATCTACTCCCCTTCTCATCCTTGTCCTCCTCACCGGCCCCCATGTCCAGCCACTAGCTTTCCTCGCAGAAATCTTGCACACTTAGACATTCACAAACTCTCAGACTCTCTTCTACCTCTGTTCTCCATACCTTCACTGCCATGACACAGACAATGCCACCTCTTTCTACAACGCCACCCTCACAACAATCATAGACTCAGTCAGCCCTCTCATCCATGACAAAGTACGACGAATCAATAGGCGACCCTGGCACACCAATGTCACCAAACAACTTCGAAACGTATCCATAGTCGCGGAGTGGCGCTGGAAGAAAACACACCTGTCAGATGACTTCACTGCCTTCAAACAAGCTATACTTGCCTTCAAATAAGCCCTCACCTCTGCTAAACAGATCTACTTCACAAACCTTGTATCTTCCTTATCCTACAACCCCAAACAACTGTTCAGTACATTCAACTCTCTCCTCCACCCACCACTGCCCCCTCCGACCTCCCTCATCTCTGCTGAGGACTTTGTCACATTCTTTATAAATAAGATTGACCAAACTAGGCAAACCTTTTTGTTCCACCACCCCAACAACTCCACATAGCAGACCTCCGCCCTTCCCTTATAACCTCCCTCTCCAACATCACTGAAGGAGAGCTTACTCGTCTTCAATCCAAATCATACCTCACCACCTGTGCACTTGACCCCATCACTTCCCACCTCCTCCCCATCCTCACTAACACACTCATTCCAGCCCTAACCCACCTCTTCAATCTATCATTACCTTCCCCTCTGCTTTCAAGCATGCCACCATCACCCCCATCCTCGAAGATTTCTCCTGAATATCCCCCATCCTCTGGAATTCTGTGCCCCAACACATCAGATTATCCACCACACTCGGATACTTCAGATGGAACCTGAAAACCCATCTCTTCAGGAAAACTTACAGCCTACAATGACCTCTGTGCCACCTCACCACCACCAGAGCTGCCGCACCCTGACCTTTTGTCTCCTCCCCAATATCCTGTAGAATGTATGTCCGCAAGGGCAGGGTCATCTCCCCTCTGTACCAGTCTGTCGTTAATTTGTTTACTGTAAACTATATCTATAATTTGCAAACTAGGAGGGCAGTCATGAAATAACTCATACAAAACTTGAAACAACTCAGGCAGACAATCTTTATCCAAAGTGATGATTCAAATTTTCTTTAAAAGTATCTCACCAAATTATAGCTCTGCAGAACCTCATCTGTAACACACAGCCTCTGGATATACAGTATATTAAAGGGGTTGTCCACTACCTGGACAACCCCTTTTAAATGAAGTAGTCCCTCCAGTAAAATAAAAAAAAAATAGATGCTCTCTTACGCACTGGCACTGCCACTAATCGTGTACTAAGCGGTGACTGAAGACAACCTGGTAGCGGAGCCACGCTAGGCCCCAACCAGAGGACAGCCTAGCCAGAGTAAGGAACCTGAGAGTGAGGGTCAGAAGCAAGGCAAGCGACAGATTGGTGGCAGAGGAACCATACCAGTTCACCCCAGGAGGTAACCCGGACACCGGAGTCCGAGTCTGCTAAGGAGCACTTAGCCGAGCAGAAAACACCGGAACACTGAGGAAACTCCAGTGCCCCGGACACCTGTATCAGCAACCAACACGAGCCAGGAACCACAAGAGAGAGAGAGTCAGCGGCAATCCACATAAGGTTCTTACCACTATACGGGTGAGAGACACAGAGGAGGCCAGGCCAGGTTTTACACAGGTCAGGGCTTCAACACAAGTAATACGGGGACAAGGAGGCCTTACAAATTACTCGCTGTGGAAATCCTGAAGTGCTTTCCGACCACCTGGAGTGTACCCTGGACAGTGCTGGTTTAACATCAGTAAAGGTATGGAAAACTACTCCCAGTGTGTGTGTCAGTTCTTACAGCCCTGATCCTGTCCAACCCAGAGACTGTAGAGACTTCCTGCCTGCAGAGCCACCTCCCTGTGCCAAAACCTATTTCACATCACTGCCCCGGGGACCCCGCTCCACCTACGGGAAGCATCACCATCAGGCTGCCCATACATCATCCCCGGAGGTCTGCAGCAGCTCTGGTGCCATCACCAGACACCATAGGTGGCGTCATGAACTATTCAACAAGTGAGGAACTAGTCATCAGTCCACCCTTCCTCCCCAGCCATCTGACCTCCTCTTGACTACTATTTCTCCCCATACTGGCTGTATCACCTTGTCCTCGGCTCCACCATCCTGTCCAGGACTGCTAGATCTCATCCCCATCCACATCTCCCCAGGACTGTAGCTCATACCTTGGTGGCATCCCACCCTGGACTGACACCTGGATGCCTCACCTGTCTCACGGCTGCTCCATCAGCCAACCCAGCAATCGCCTCTGTCAACCCCGACCGCCTCGACTGATCCCCCAACTTCCCCATCTGACCCATCCATCCGACCCCCCACCTTACATCTCATCCCCTGGTCATCACCTCATCCCGTGACCGCTCCCCACTGATGACCATTCACCCACTACCACAACTTTCCCCACTCTGCTTCTGACCCCTGCTGCCACACTCACTCCCTGTTCTCCGTATGCAATGTTCCCGCTACTCCTCACTCTCACTCCCATCCTTCTCCACTTCCTACTACCCCCACTTATCCCCCCTCCCAGCAACAAAATACTGCTCTCACCCTCCATCCTGCCGAACCACCTCACCCACTTCACCGACCTTTTCATTCACTTTCAATCCTCAATCACCAAACAAGCACGCCCGCCTCGCAAGCTCTCATGCTCCCACCTGCTAACCCTCGGCCTACTCCTCCTCCTTGCCGGTGACATCTCCCCCAATCCTGGCCCCCCCTGCAACATCCCCACAACAACCTTCATTCCGCGACCCACTGCCAACCCTCGCAACCTCACCACCACTTGCTCTCGCAACCCCACTGTCACAGTCGCGCTCGCGACCCATGAGGTAAGGGGAATGTGGACCCACTGGACCACAGGGGGGACCCGGGCCTGCCCAGACTAGGGAAGAACAGCAACCGGGTTCTGTGGCAGCTGAGCATGTGGGCTAGGTGGTAACCTGCAGGACAAGACGACACCGCACACTTCAGGTATAGCAAAAGTAACGTTTACTGAACAAGAACACACATCAAGGACACGGAACATCATGGACACGGAAAATCACGGACACCAGGCGTGAACGTCAGGGTCATCTCGGACACCAGGCGGGAACCTCAGGGTCATCTCGGACACCAGGCGGGAACCTCAGGGTCATCTCGGACACCAGGCGGGAACCTCAGGGTCATCTCGGACACCAGGCGGGAACCTCAGGGTCATCTCGGACACCAGGCGGGAACCTCAGGGTCATCTCGGACACCAGGCAAGACATCGGGGTCATCTCGGACACAAGGCAAGACATCGGGGTCATCTCGGACACAAGGCAAGACATCATCAGGCAGGACCTCAGGACCATCTCGGATACCAGGCGGAACCTCGGGATCATCTCGGACACCAGGCACGGACACCAGGCAGAACCTCAGGTCCATCTTGGACACCTACAGTCAGGACGTCTGGACTCCATGCAACGGACACGGCTCCAGACCGGGAACAGCAAGACACAAGGAGGAACAAGACAAGGACGTTGGCACCAACACAGACAAGACGGGTCCAGGGACACAGACATCAGCTTTCCCCGAACTGGTAGCAGGCAGAACAGGAGCTGTAGACAAGGCAGACCAGGAGCAGCATGTTGGACCAAACACACTGGGCTAGGTTAAGAAACCTAATGCGAGGCTCTGGCGACGCCCAACAGGGAAGAGGAACTTTAAATAGGAGCTGACCCTCAGCTATAGGCTGGGGACAGCAATTCAAGCGCACACCCTCCATCTTACTAAACTGGGGAAGGTGTGGCGGCGCGCACCCTAGGCACAGTCAGAACCCATACAGCATAGCCAGCACAGGAACCGATGCCCAGAGCACCTGGCAGCGGCTGCAAGCCTAGACACACGTGGAAAGTCATGCACCAGCTGCAGAGGACCTCACAACCCGCGGATAGCTTCCACAGCGGGAGCCAGGGTCCACACATGAGAGGTAAACAGCGGAGCACTGACAATACAACATGTGCAGCTACGCAGCGGAGCTGGGAACTGAGCAGAATCCTATCCAGGTAACATACTACAGTCTCCCAGCTGGACAGGGGGGGAAGGAGCATTGGGTGAAAGCGCAGTAACGCCGAGGGAACCAAGACACCAGACCACCGGCGTTACAGTATCCCCCTCCTCAGGCCCCCTCTTCTGAAAACCCAAAAGAAAAAAGTCCCACAAAAAGTTCAATTGGGTTAGGCGGTACGTCCCACAGGTCACAAAAAAGCAGCAGAGTCCATCACTCGAGTGATCAGAGCCGCTGACCACACAGGGCTCGAGCAATCTAGTCCACATACCAAGTGGGATCCGGGGAATGTCCTGCAGTCCACACATGCTCAGCGGAGTCCATGGCCAGAGCCTACTGTCACAGTCGCGCTCGCGACCCATGAGGTAAGGGGAATGTGGACCCACTGGACCACAGGGGGGACCCGGGCCTGCCCAGACTAGGGAAGAACAGCAACCGGGTTCTGTGGCAGCTGAGCATGTGGGCTAGGTGGTAACCTGCAGGACAAGACGACACCGCACACTTCAGGTATAGCAAAAGTAACGTTTACTGAACAAGAACACACATCAAGGACACGGAACATCATGGACACGGAACATCACGGACACCAGGCGTGAACGTCAGGGTCATCTCGGACACCAGGCGGGAACCTCAGGGTCATCTCGGACACCAGGCGGGAACCTCAGGGTCATCTCGGACACCAGGCGGGAACCTCAGGGTCATCTCGGACACCAGGCGGGAACCTCAGGGTCATCTCGGACACCAGGCGGGAACCTCAGGGTCATCTCGGACACCAGGCAAGACATCGGGGTCATCTCGGACACAAGGCAAGACATCGGGGTCATCTCGGACACAAGGCAAGACATCATCAGGCAGGACCTCAGGACCATCTCGGATACCAGGCGGAACCTCGGGATCATCTCGGACACCAGGCACGGACACCAGGCAGAACCTCAGGTCCATCTTGGACACCTACAGTCAGGACGTCTGGACTCCATGCAACGGACACGGCTCCAGACCGGGAACAGCAAGACACAAGGAGGAACAAGACAAGGACGTTGGCACCAACACAGACAAGACGGGTCCAGGGACACAGACATCAGCTTTCCCCGAACTGGTAGCAGGCAGAACAGGAGCTGTAGACAAGGCAGACCAGGAGCAGCATGTTGGACCAAACACACTGGGCTAGGTTAAGAAACCTAATGCGAGGCTCTGGCGACGCCCAACAGGGAAGAGGAACTTTAAATAGGAGCTGACCCTCAGCTATAGGCTGGGGACAGCAATTCAAGCGCACACCCTCCATCTTACTAAACTGGGGAAGGTGTGGCGGCGCGCACCCTAGGCACAGTCAGAACCCATACAGCATAGCCAGCACAGGAACCGATGCCCAGAGCACCTGGCAGCGGCTGCAAGCCTAGACACACGTGGAAAGTCATGCACCAGCTGCAGAGGACCTCACAACCCGCGGATAGCTTCCACAGCGGGAGCCAGGGTCCACACATGAGAGGTAAACAGCGGAGCACTGACAATACAACATGTGCAGCTACGCAGCGGAGCTGGGAACTGAGCAGAATCCTATCCAGGTAACATACTACAGTCTCCCAGCTGGACAGGGGGGGAAGGAGCATTGGGTGAAAGCGCAGTAACGCCGAGGGAACCAAGACACCAGACCACCGGCGTTACACCCACCAACATCAGACCCATTCCCCCAACCCATGCCCCACCTACCGCTCTACCCGGCGCACTCTGGAATGCCCGCTCAGTGTGCAACAAACTCCCCGACATCCATGATCTCTTTATCTCCAGGAAACTGTCATTCCTTGGCCTCACCGAGACCTGGCTCACCCCCTCCGACACGGCCTCCCCTGCTGCACTATCCTACGGCGGCCTCAGCCTGTCCCACACCCCCCGTCCCTCTGGCAAACACGGCGGTGGAGTCGGCATACTGCTGTCCAACTCCTGCACCTTCAGCCCCATCCCCCAGCCCCCATCCGTCACTGTCCCCTCCTTCGAAGCCCACTCAGTCCGAATCTTCTCCCCCTGCAACCTCCAAATAGCCATCATCTACCGCCCCCCCGGACCCACCACCTCCTTCCTTGACCACTTCACCACCTGGCTACTTCACTTCCTCTCCACTGACATCCCCTCCATCATCATGGGCGACTTCAATATCCCCATTGACACTCCCCGCCCAGCCGCCTCCAACCTTCTTTCCTTGACCACTTCCCTAGGGCTCTCCCAATGGTCCTCCTCTCCCACCCACGAACAAGGCCACACGCTTGACCTCATCTTTACCCGCCTTTGCTCCCTCTCTAACCTCACAACCTCGGTACTCACACTGTCCGACCACCATCTCTTGACCTTCTCCGCCCTCTCCTCCCCTGCCACACTACCCCCTCTCCGCAAACTTGATCACCCTCGCCGAAACCTAAAAGATCTTGATCTTCCTTTATTCTCTGAATCACTCCTCCCTCTCACCGACCTACCCTGCGCTGACGACATTGACATTGCCACCACCCTATACAACACCACCATAACGAACGCTCTCGACCTAGCCGCCCCCCTCACTCTCCATGCTCCACGCATTAACAGGCAACCCTGGCACACCACCCTCACTAAAAACCTGAGACGGGCGTCCAGAGTCGCCGAGAGGAGATGGAAAAAGTCTCACACCCCCGAGCACTTTGCTCTGTTCAAGCAATCCATCACTGACTTCAAGACGGCACTCGCTACCGCCAAGCAAGTGTTCTTCTCATCCCTTATAACCTCTCTGTCCCGCAACCCCAAACAGCTCTTCGAAACGTTCAACTCCTTACTTCGCCCACCTGCTCCTCCCCCTTCTCCCCTCATCTCTGCTGAAGACTTTGCGACCTTCTTCAAGGAGAAGATTGACAAGATCAGAAGCAGCTTCGGTCCACTATCCCCACACCTCCCCTTCCCACCTACACTGCCCTCCTCCTCCATCAGCCACTTCCCCCCCATAACTGAAGACCAACTCTCCTCCCTCCTGTCAAAATCACACCTCACCACCAGCGCCCACGACCCGCTCCCATCCCACCTCATTCCCAACCACACCTCCATTTTCATCCCAGCCCTCACCCACCTCTTTAACCTTTCACTTAGCACTGGTACCTTCCCTCGGCCTTCAAACACGCCCTAATCACGCCCATCCTAAAAAAAACCTCACTTGACCCTACCTCTGTCTCTAACTATCGCCCCATATCTCTTCTCCCATTCGCCTCTAAGCTACTTGAACAACACGTCCACTCCGAACTGTCCGCTTACCTCTCCTCGTGCTCCCACTTCGACCGCCTACAGTCCGGCTTCCGACCCCTCCATTCCACCGAAACAGCCCTGACCAAAGTCACCAACAACCTACTGACCGCCAAGAACAAACACCACTACTCCATCCTGCTACTCCTTGACCTGTCTGCCGCCTTCGACACGGTTGACCACTCCCTTCTTCTCCGGATCCTGGAATCCCTTGGCATCACCCACCTTGCCCTCTCCTGGATCTCCTCATACCTAGCGGACCGGACCTTCAGCGTCTCCCACTCCCACACCTCCTCCTCACCCTACTCCCTTTCTGTCGGAGTCCCCAAGGTTCAGTCCTGGGACCCCTACTTTTCTCCATTTACACTCTCGGCCTAGGGCAACTCATCGAGTCCCATGGCCTCCAGTACCACCTCTATGCCGAAGACACACAAATCTACCTGTCCGGCCCTGACATCACCTCCCTACTCTCGAAAACCCCTCAATGCCTTTCCGCCATCTCATCCTTCTTCTCTGCTCGCTTCCTTAAACTCAACATGGACAAAACTGAATTCATAGTCTTCCCCCAAGAAATTCCACCCCACCTCCCAACCTATCCATCTGCGTCAACGACTGCGCCCTCTCCCCAGTCCCCCAAGCCAAGTGCCTCGGGTAATCCTTGACTCCTCCCTATCCTTCAAACCCCACATCGAGGCCCTCACCACATCCCTCCGGCTCCAGCTCAAGAACATCTCACGGATCCGCTCCTTCCTCACCCACGACACCGCTAAAACACTCATCCATGCTCTTATCATCTCCCGCCTTGACTACTGCAACCTCCTTCTCAATGGCCTCCCGGCTAACTCCCTCACACCTCTCCAGTCTATCCTCAACTCCGCTGCCCGACTCATCTATATGTCCTCCCGCTACTCCCCTGTCTCCCCCCTCTGCCAAGCCCTTCACTGGCTCCCCGTCTCCAAGAGATCCCAATTCAAAACACTAACCATGGCATACAAAGCCATACACAACCTGGCTCCACCATACATCTCGACCTGGTCTCCCGATACCTACCCTCACGCAACCTCCGCTCCTCCCAAGAACTCCTCCTCTGCTCCCCCCTCATCACCTCTTCGCACAACCGAGTCCAGGACATCTCCTGGGCATCTGCCTTACTCTGGAACTCCCTACCCGAACACGTCAGACACTCTCCTACCCTGAGTAGCTTCAAGTGTCACCTGAAGACTCACTTGTTCCGTCAAGCCTACAACCTGCCATGAGACCCAGGCGAACGCCCCATACCTGACATTCCCCCATCCTACTGTATCCTAACCCACCCCTCATAGACTGTGAGCCCTCATGGACAGGGTCCCTGCCCCTCCTGTACCTGTACGTCCTGATCGCCTAGATTTAGTGTACTTGTTCTTGTCTCCCTCATCCTCATGTAAAGCGCCATGGAACCCAATGGCGCTATATAAATAAATAATAATAATAATAATAATTCAACAAAACCCCTTTATTCTTCAAAAACCCCTCTTTTTTAAGTGACCGCCAGGGCACGGATCCGGACTCCGACCGCCAGTGACATCCCCAGTAACCAACGCCCGGGATCCGAGTACCCACCGCCTTGGGGTGGGTCAGTTTTCTGGCATTACGAACAGGATCCCGTGCCTAGTATTACCGGTTACTGTGTGCCGTGTATTGACTGGGTTTTGTGAACTGTTGACATCGGGCTGCCATTACTGCACCACAGAGCAGGAAGAAACGGGGCGTAACGGCCAAAAGGGAGCGAAGACAGGCCCCACGCTCTGCTGAGAACTGCCAAAACGCAACGACCCGATCCAGAAATCCCAGAGTACTCAGCTCTCCACCTGCGGAGCCATAGTTTGTTTTGTTTTAAAGAGACTGGCCGCAATTCACTAAGGGGGAGAGAGGATGGATGCAGAGGGGGATGCAACGGTTCCCAATCCAGATCTCAAAGGCAATGCAGCGCCAGCCGATACCTCAGCCAGGACTTCAGCCAGTGGAGTAGCCGCAGCACTAGGAGCGGTAGCACCGATCATGTCGATCTCTTTGCCATATATCCCCAGAGCTAAATGGTTTCCTCAGTTTGATGGCCGGCCAGACACTTTGGCTGGATTCAAATGAAAAATATGCAGCGTATTAGATATGTATGCAATGACTGGTAAACAACGAGCATCTGTTTTATTAGGACAATTGACAGGTGCAGCAGATAGAAACCTGGTTAGAGGAAGATCAGGAATCAGTCACCACTATCTTTGATAAGAAGAACATGTCGCTCCATGGAAGACCAACGATCGCTACAGCTCTACAGAAGAGCCCATCTGTCGCCATTGCAACAAGACAGGCCACTTCGCAAGATTGTGTCCTTTAAACCAGCAATCCCTGGAGTCGCGGGCCAACCCTCAGGAATAGATCCATCAGGCCCGTCAGACTGGTATGATAGGTACACAGGAGGACGACCGTACCTGTCCATCATGCTAGATGGCATACCTACACCTGCATTGCGGGACACAGGTTTGCAGGTGACCACCATTCCTCATATCCTTTACAAAAGATTCTGGTCTGATGCTGAACTTGAACCACCAGATCCTAACCTCACTGTGCATGCTTCAAATGGGTTACACTTAATCATAGGGGTTAGAAAGGTAGCAATAAAAGTGGGAAGGGTGGAATTACAAGACAAAGGACTTATAGTGGTTGAAACACACCCTAGCATAAAGGATCCATATATTATTCTTGGTACAAATGTCATTGGTAATTGTTTGGATGAAGTGTTGTTCTTGCTCCAACAGATTGAAGATACTGCCAATCCCCAGCAGCGGAGAGTGCGTCAGAAGGAAATCAGAGCCCTCCAGCACCAACAATAGGTAAACCTGACCGGTGGAGAAATTGGTAGTGTACGGGTAACAGACCCGATTCCGATTGTGGTACCACCATTGAGTGAAATGATAATTTGGTGTCAGGCAGCAATAGGCTTCAGGGGGCAGGACTACCAGGCGGTAGTAGAACCCATAAGCTCAGAAAGCAGGCCTACCCTCCTGATAGCCATGGGGGTGGTTGATGTACGCAAGGGAAGGGTGCCCATAATCATATTAAACTGTGGAGAAGACGAGGTTAAATTACCCAGATATTCCACCGTTGCTAGACTGCACACTGTAGATAACGCAATACATGCCGTGGAACCCTTGACCCCGCCCGACTCGGCGGAGGATAACAGTTCCAAGGGGCAGTTGAAGGACTGGTGTCAAGAGCTCCATATAAGAACTGACCACACTCCTTTCCACCAAAAGCATGGTGTTTATCAGTAGTTCAGGAGTATGAGGGGTATTCAGTAAGCATCCACTTGATTTTGGGAGGATAAAGAGGGTACATCACCATATACCCACAGGAGACCATCCACCCATCAAAGAGAGATAAAGACCTATTCCACCAGCTCACTATCATTGTCCAGATGAAGCTAAAGCCATTTGCTGGGAAGCCGAAAGTTCAGTATCTTGGGCATGTGGTCAGCTCAGAAGGAGCGGCACCAGACCCTGACAAGATCAACATCATTAAGGAATAGCCAGAACCAACCACGTCAGAGAAGTGCGTTAGTTCTTGGGGCTGGTAGGATACTACAAGAGATTCATCAAGGGCTACACGGAAATAGCAGCACCCTTGCAAGATCTCCTGGTAGGCCAGACCAAGAAGGGCAAGTCCAAAGACCCTCCATTTGAATGGGTGAAGAAGCAAGAAGAGTGCTTCAAACAGATGAAAGAGGCCCTGACTGGAGAAGAGATCCTGGCCTATCCTGACTACAACCAACCGTTCTTGCTCTATACTGATGCCAGCAACGTGGGATTGGGAGTGTATTGTCACAGAAACAGAATGGCAAGGAGAAGGTGATTGCCTATGCCAGCAAGAAGCTCTGTCCTACAGAAAGGAACCCAGAGAACTACAGCTCGTTACAGCCTGAGGTAACTCAGCTGGCCCTAAGCCCGAAATTTCATGGGGTCACGCCAATATTAGACATGACCGCCATGAATTTCTAGTGAATTTAAAAAAAAAAAAAAACACAACACAGAGAAAAAAATATTTCATTGGAAATAAAACAAAAAATACACTTAGAGACTCTTATCTTTATAAAAAATTCCTCTTCCGCCGACGTAGTCCAATCAGGTTTTCTTCTTTAACTCAGCTATATCTCTGGTAGAGAATCTCTACCATAGATGTAGCTGAGCTGTGCAGCACCCCCGGCGTGGGGACTTCAAATGAACAGCTGATCTGCAACACTGTCACATAACGTTGGAATTTTGTACCCAGTTTAATCACTTCAGTTGCAACTGGCCACCGGGTGCTTCTCTATACAAGTCCAGTCTGGCCTGTCCACAAGCAATCAGGATAGCTCGGCCAGGACCCCTTTGTGTGCCTCTCCATTCTCTGGTCCCTCACTCCCAGCACTATGTCTTCGCCTCTTCTGTCAGCGCCTCCGCACACAGTGCCCCGATCTAGCAGCTACGGGTCCTGTCGAGCGACAGGTACCTGTCTCCTGACTCTAGCTTAGCTGCCTTCTCAGCGGGTGTGTCGGGTTGCGGTCACCGCTCCTGTAGACTGCGTGGCCTCTGGTTTGGTGGTTCGGGTTTACAGCGTCCTTGCCACGCTAAGGGCCTGTTCCCTGGTTCTTGACTAACCCTTTCCCTCCGACTAGCTTAGTCCGGATCCGGGGGCCCAGGTCGTCTCTCTCTCCACTGTGCCCCTGGGGGTTTTCTCGGTTCCCCTTCTCATGCCTGCACATTTAGCTTCTACCTCCTTCACTCACTTACTACCAACCAACTCACTACCAACTCACTAACTTCCCACTGCCCTTCTCCCCCTTTGACTGGGTCCTCCTTCCCAGGTTTGCTCATGGTCCCCTGGGTCCTAGGGTGTGTGGGTATGTTTGGTGCGGGCCTGAGTTCACTATCCCATTTCCTTTAGGACTGAGACACCGCACCCATTCATTGAGTGCAGTACCTCTTTGTGGCGACCAGACCGGTGGGCACCACTCTTGGACTGTACAATGCAGTGTTTAGATTGCAGCGGTAATAGGCTTCATCCAAAATGCTGCTATTCCGAATTGTGTGTACACAGCCTAAGTAGTAAGGAAGCCCATGATCTGCTGATCATAAAGACAACCCCTTTTTGGCTATGTTCACATGTTGCATTTCTTTGCTGCATTTTGTTTTGTGCAAATTAAAACACAGTATCAGCAAAAGCTGTAAAATTTCAGAAATCTCATACACAACTGCTTTGTTTTCCTGACTAAATTGGAAAATTGCTGCGTTTTTTAAACCTTCAATAGGTGGCGCTAGAGTTCATCTACTTCCTCAGTGAAGTGTCAATTTGCATATCTCCCAGAGGAGCTTTGCGGCCATAAGTCTCCTCATGCCGGCAGTGGAATTGATCTCTATAAGGACAATAGCTATTCCCCCAGACCTTTTAAAACTGCAGAATTTTAATTGTTTCAGAGTTTTTGCAGCCTTCTTTCACCATAGAATGCAATGAGAAAGCGTAAAAATGCAACAAAATCATAATCATGCATTGTTTGCTGCATTTTTGCTGAACTTTTGATTGGCAAAACTAACTATTAAACGTGCTGTAGAGAAATGATACATATAATCTGCAACAAAATAACACAGCAAAAGCAATGCAACAAAAAAAGCAGCAAAAATGCATCAAAATCTACTTTTTGGATGCAGATTCTTTCTGCCATTAGAGCAGATTTTACCTGCAGAATAAAGCAACGTGTGGACATCGCTTACTGCTATCCAGTTGCATGCCATTATTTTTTATATGGCAATCTATTTATGGTTACAAATTATACATGTAAATAATATTCATTATTATTGTCCTATTTTCCATATTTTGACAATGTTGGTATTTACTAAAATGATCAGAGTGAAAATCAGAGTCTTCCACCCAACCTACTGATCGGTATCATGTTCTATGTACAAATGAAATCAGCTTTAAGATTCTTAGCACTAAAAAAAATATCATAAAAACTATTTTTAGTAAGATTTGAAATTAACCTTGACATTAGGGCACATGTAGTTTTTTCCAGCAATCATCCTGGTGGGTAGCAGTTGCTAAAAGTTTAAAACTGTAATTTTTTTTCTCTTTTTTTTCCTAGAGAAAGGTCATTTTGTGCTAAAGTGTCAAATAAATTATTTAGACTACTGAATTAGAAAAGTGAGGATGTGACAGCTGAATTTTTTATTCACATTAGCCCTGCCTGTGTCTCCCTATTCACTCACTCGCCCCCTCCACCCGCATCTCTATTAGTCACTGCTCTATTATACAGGCCTCTATTAGAATAAAATTAGACCCCACTAACTGAATCCTAAGTGTCTCTGCTCTGGTCAGCTAAAGACTTTTCTCTTCTGCTGCCTCAAACTTTGCAACCTTTAAGTTTGGATTGAGAAATACTGTAAAAGGAATTTTTACAGAATATATTACGGTATAATCCCATACAAGCTTCTGATTAATGTATGAATCTCACACATTGCAGATCGCATTACTAGCTGAAGCAGCCATATTAGATATCTAAAGGAACAACTTGTTTTTTCATTTTTGTATATTTAATAGGGAACTGTTTTTTATTTTAAAATATTTAATAGCTTTGGATTTAATTGCATGGTAAATGATACATATAACATATTACGTATGCGCATTTCATAAATGAGCAGCGGCAGTTTGCCTTATGTACTGTTATAGTATAAAATGATTGAACAAGGATGTGGTGTGTTACGTACACCCAGTGGAGTAACTAGAGTCCAGTAGACCCAGGTGCGAAAATTGGACCTGGGCCCCCTCACCCCACATAATAATATAAAGACTTATGAATTGCCCTCCCCCTCTCCAGTATGTATTAATATCCCGCATCCTGTAATATATGTCCCTATCCTGGTATATATGTTCCTCATCCTAGGATATATGATCCCCATCCTTGTATATATGTCCCCTCATCCTGGTATATATGTGTCACGCTTGGGAGGTAAGAGAATCAGGTAACAGGTAGGTGTAATGGGCGAAGGGATCAGGAGGAGCTAATCTGACCCTTACCTTGGGGGCCCTTAGCTCGCCCTGCTCTCGGAGGTACCTCTGATGGTGAGGAGGTCCAAGTCTCCGCCCTATTCCCTGGCTCCTGAATAGCCCTAGGCTGAAAGCCCCTACCTCCACCCACAGATCCGGGATCACAGCTACTCCCAAGGAAAGACTTCAGCCCAGCAGCTAAGCAACAGCACAGCACCAAGACCTAGAGCAAATAACTATCAGCAGCATCTGACAGAGGAGAGGGAATGCTATTTAAAGCCAGGGGGAGGGGATTCCTGGTGAGTCACACATCAACTCTTCAACCAGCAGCTGAACAAAATAGTGAATGCAGCTCTGGAGCACAACACAGGAGGCAAAGACCTTCACAACTACACCTCATGCAGCTCTTAAAGACAAACAAAATACACAGCAGCATCCAGCAATGTCAGCGCCATCTAAGCATGTGACAGTACCCCCTCTTTTAAGAGAGGCTTCCTGACTCTACTACAGACACATTCAAAATAAGTCCACATTCCCTGAGTGACGAGATATGAAAGACGTTACAGGTTGAAAAACCTGGGGGTAGGTCAAGTCGGTACAGTACAGGATTGCAAATGGCCGATATCCGAAAAGGTCCTACAACACGGTAGCTCGGAGCCCCAGTAGCACGCCTCCACCTGACTTGCTTGGACAACACCCACACATACTCATTCACTTTCAGGTCTGGACCTGTACATTTATTTCCACACATGCGGGCACAGACAGAGGGTACAGTCTTAGGTAGGCAAGTACCAGGCTTGTCTCTCTGGACCCCAGGACTCCCTCCCTTGGGACGCACATTAGAAACAACCACACTTCCCCTGCCCCTTTTCATAGGACGAAGCCCAGAGGCACCAGGAGTCGGGAGCGTGGCGTGCACTCCACCCCCACCCCCAGGCAAACTCATAACCTCCTTGAGCGAAGAAGATGGTGTAGCCTTCACCAGCATGGCGGAGATGGAAGTACCCTGGCAAGTACCCTCACAGGCAGTACCCTAGCGAAACACCTCCCGGGCCCGCCAGTCAATTACCGGGTTGAGTTTTTTCAGCCAAGGGAGACCCAAGACAATGGGGGTTTGTAAATTCTCCAAAATGTAACAAGAGATGAACTCCTGGTGATGAGTTCCTGTGGCACCCTGGCACCTTGTTGGGCACCACAGAACTCCTTGGGGCATGAATGGAGCTAACAGCAAGCATCACTCAAACAACAAAACACCTTAGAACACCTGGTTTCACCCCAAGCCTCTAGGGGGAGCTCCACTGGTCACTTTGAGCCAGTTCCCCCTATAAATAGGGTCTTGGAGGGAGAAACACCAGAGTGTCCAGAGTGTCCAGACGCTAGGAGAGCTGCAGGTTGTATGTGATCTCCACCTTATGAGACACACACTAGGCCTAACCAGCCATCCAGCCAGTGAGGAAACCCTTGCAATTGGGGTAATAGGAAAGGAGAGCACCTCTCAGGGACACCAGAGTAATCCAAACACTCTCTCCATATCCACCAGTTACTGGAACCGAAGCTGTGAGAGCTACCCAGCCACCACAGAGAACCAGCATACAGCCACAGGAGGTTTAGCCACCTGTTCCACCTAAAGAACCTACCTACGAGAGCCCAGGAAAGAGTACTGATCCTGCTCAAACCCTTTTATAGTGCCCTCAGTGCTGCTAACCAGGTGAAGCAAGTTCCATTGAACACACTGCCCGGTCCGGCTGGATTCCACATCCACCCGACCTTAATCAGAGAAACAGAGAAAGGAAGCCTACAACAACTGCTTGCTGTGAACCTCCAGAAGTGCTGACTTCATCCTCACCCGGTCTGAGCGTACCTGAAAACCATCAGTAAAGGTACTTAAAAGACTTTGGTGTGTCTGTGTCTGACTCCTGGGCCTAACAGCAGTGCTACCGCGGCTGCCTCACAACATCTTGTGCAGCCCCTGGCTCCGGGGACTCCCGCTCATCCTGTGGGGAGCATCCCATCTTGCTGCCTAACATCCCCCGGAGGCCTAGCAGCGCCGGTACAGTTATCGAAGCACCCGCAGGTGGCGTCACGAAGACAATTAATCTCTTATGGTACCTTTACACGCCGCTACAGGATGGTGGAAACAACCGGGTAGATGAGACAAATGTATCTTGCACCGCCAAATCAGCCCGAGGTAGCGGCGTGTAAAGACGGTTGTTGCCACCTGTCACTTGAGACACCTGTTTCAGAGCAGAGCTCAAAAACAGGTTGATTTCAAGGCGATGGTTACGGCCTGTATTGGCGTGTAAATAAGGAACAGGAGGGTTGTTTCAACACCACGCTATCTACCTGGGGCGTGACACAGGCTCCGGGGTACCACCCCCCTTCAGCGATCATTGGTGGAAGCTCCTGTGTTACGATTGGTAGACGCTGCATAGGGCGGCATATTTAAGGAGCTGACCAGTCACACTACACAATTGCTCGAACGTCATGTATTAGTCAGCCTCCTGCGCTGACTACTCAATCATGATGCTATTGCTTTGTCCGATCAGCGTACGGAATTCTCGTAATCCACAATTGTGGCACGCCTATGTGTTGTCCCTGCTGCCTTTGTTCCGCCCATATTACCTTGTTATAGCGGCGTGTACAGGGGCGGAACTACCGTGGTGCAGCTGGTGCAGCTGCACCAGGGCCCCGGCCAGCTAGGGGGCCCCTGAAGGCTCCAGCGGCGGTCCGTTCCGCCTCCTGACAGGAGGGAAGAGCACCGCCATTCACTCCCCCGTGGGGTACTGTGCCTCACAGGGCTGACTCCATTGAGGGGCCCGGGCTGCAGAGGCCAGGAGGGGGGCCCGGAGACACTGACGGCCCGGGCTCCTCCTCTGTCACTCTGCTGCTGGCCGAGCCCCAAGTGCAGGGGGCGGAGCCCAGCAGCGTACCTGAAGGGGGACCCGGGGGTGCAGCAAGGCAGGTGGGCGCCGTCGGCAGTGTGCGGTGTCTCCCCGGCGGCTGCAGTGTGAGTCGGACATTCTCTCTCTGAGCCGCTGTCAGACTGACAGCGGTTCAGAGAAAGTGCTGTGCCCGCCGGCTCCCACTGATCAGCTAGCTGCTAGCTGAATTGAAGCCCTGACCGCGGACACTTCCGGGTCAGGGTGCAGGGTGTTCATCTCCACGCTGCCGACGTCACAGAGCCGCAGAGGCGCGAAACAGCGGCGGTGGAAAGTGCTTCGCTCTAATGGAGCTGAAGACACTGAAGATGGAGTCCTCTGAGTCATGATAGCGTAATTGGGGGTGAGTGAGAGGGTGGGGGACATTATTATGGTCAGTAAATGGAGGGAGAGGGGGAGGAGAGTGATGGTCAGCAGATGGAGGGGGAGAGGAGAGTGTGGTCAGCAGATGGAGGGGGAGAGGAGAGTGTGGTCAGCAGATGGAGGGGGAGAGGAGAGTGTGGTCAGCAGATGGAGGGGGAGAGGAGAGTGTGGTCAGCAGATGGAGGGGGAGAGGAGAGTGTGGTCAGCAGAGGGAGGGGGAGAGGAGAGTGTGGTCAGCAGAGGGAGGGGGAGAGGAGAGTGTGGTCAGCAGAGGGAGGGGGAGAGGAGAGTGTGGTCAGCAGAGGGAGGAGGGGAGAGGAGGGTGATGGTCAGCAGAGGGAGGAGAAGAGCAGAGTGATGGTCAGCAGAGGGAGGAGGGGAGAGAGTGATGGTCAGCAGAGGGAGGGGGAGAGGAGAGTGTGGTCAGCAGAGGGAGGAGGGGAGAGGAGAGTAATGGTCAGCAGGGGGAGGGGAGAGTGATGGTCTGCAAATGGAGGGGGGGTTAATGTGATGGTCTGTAAATGGAGGGAGGGAGAGTGTATCATGTGCAGCAAATGGAGGACAGGATTTGAGAACAGAGAACGGGGAGCAAGGGGGTGATAGGTGCAGACACAGTATGGGGAGCCATAGGCTAAATCTGAGTGCACAGTATGGGCATGTGTGCAGACAATATGAGTAGTTAGGGGGAATGGGTGCGGAAAAAGTATAGGAAGTGAGGGGAGGTGGGTGCAGACACAATATGGGGAATGAGGAGGAATGGGTATGGACACAGAATGGTGGGTCAGGGGGTGTTGGGTGCAGTCACAGTATGAGGAGAAAGGAGGGATGGGTATGGACTCAGTATGGTGGTGAGGGGGTATTTTGTGAGCAGACATAGTATCGGGAGCAAGTAGGTGATGAGTACGGAGGTAGTTTTGAGTGAGGACAGGATAAGAAAAATGTGAGGTCAAACATAATAAAGACTGGGTAGCTTGGGGGCGGGATGGATGCAGTCACGACTGGGTAGTATGTGTTTGTGTGGGGGTTTGCATGGGGTGACAGTGTGAGGCCACAGCAAGGATGAGAGAGTATGTTGAAGAGAGAGTGTGATGAGAAGGTACAGTATAGAGGACAGTTAGATTATTTGTTCAGGAGCGCAGTGTAGGGCAGATATTTTTATTTAGACAGAATTATAATGGCACTCTTATTTTTAAGGGCACCGTGTCAGAAAAGCTGCAGAAAAGTGGAGAAGATGGAAGTCTGCAAAGACATGAAAAGTCATCATGGCGTCAGGACAAGATGAAGAAAAGAAAAAGACGACCCCGATTAGAGACAAGGTCATCTATAAGGTACCTGGGTGGAAATGGGGGGGGAAGGGGGCCCCCGAAAAATTTTTTGCACCAGGGCCCACTACAGTCTAGGTCCGCCCCTGGGCGTGTAAATGAGGTAAGGTGAGCTACAGAAGGTAACTTGTGGCACCCGGCGGTGTATCCAGAGATAGATGTAACCAACTGTAGCGCACCTTGTTGCGGCGTGTAAAGGTGGTGTGGGTACCGTTTTCAACCGTTTGTGCGTGCTCGTGCACGTGAAGCACCCGGTTGTTTCCACCATCCTGTAGCGGCGTGTAAAGGTACCATTACTGTTCAGCCATCCCCCCTTTTTGATCTGGACCACCGGGCCCCACAGCCGCAGGCGCGGTTCCGTGACAGAGGAGAGTCAACGCCTGCGACGTGCAGAACCCGGTTGCGGTGAGTCATTCCTATGCTAAAGTTCACATTATGCACCGCTTGGGATAATACCTTCTGGCTGAGCGGAACTGAGTCAATGGCGGAGACAGGAATGGATCTCGCTAAGGTGCTACAGACGAAGCCATGAGTCTGTATGACACAGTGAAATCTGTATCCCTTTGTGCATCCATTCTCACTCCCCCTAGTTAACTTCAGCCAGTCTCTCAAAAAGAAAAGCAGTCAGTGGTTCCTAAGGCGGGGAATCGAGCACTCGGGTATTTCCAGATCGGGCCGCTCTCCGTGTGGTGCAGTTATGGCAGCCAAATTTAACAGTTCAACACAGTCTATACACGGCACACAGTACCCGGTTATACCGGGCACGGCAATCCTGTTCGTGATGCCACAGTGCCATGGAGTACCCGGTTCTGGGCATTGATTCATGGGGGATGTCACTGGGACCTGTTGCCCGGTCCCGTGTCCCTGGTGGTTGCTTAAAAAGGAAGGGGGAAAACAGTCAATAAAAATAAAATAAAATAATTTCGTAACACCTCCTATGGTTCCGGTAATGTTACCGGCGCTGCGGGACATTCCTCCGGGGTGATGGTGGAGTAGCAATTTGGTTACGCTCCCCATAGGTGGAGCGTGATCGTTGGGGCAGTGGAGAATGTGATTGTTATGAGACAGTCTATGATGGGAGCAGGATCAAGGGCCACAATAACAGTTACACACAGGGTTGATGTTTCTGTACCTTTTACTGATGGTTCACGTATAGTCCAGGGTACAGGCAATGATAGTACAAGTCCAGGTTTCTGCAAACAGTTCCGGATCTCTACACTGGTGAGTTATGAGGCCTCCCTGTTGCGCTGTGTGTGCTTCTGGTTCCAGGCTGTCTGAAGCTAAGCCCTGACCCTCTCTTGTAGTCCTCAATTGTATGGCAGGCTGCGAGAGCTCTGCTGTGGGCACTGCTGTATCCACTGCAGTTTTCGGCTCATCTAGGTGGCTGTGCCTGAAGTGCTGCTGTGGCCAGGAGACCTGGAGTCTCCTTGGCCCCCAGTCTTTACTTTGGGCTAACAGGTCCCTTGCAGTCACTGAATCCGGTGTCCAGTTTCAGGCGCTGTTGCTTTGGGGAGAACCTGTATAGTTCCACTCCCCTTGCTACTACTACATCTTTCCTCCAACACTCGTTCTAGGGTCCCTCACACAGGTTAGCAGTGCTCACTGTTCTGGATTTATCACAGCACCATCACCAGGATGTTTCACAGTCCTTCCCTGAAACTGCACTCTCTAACTTTGCCTCTGAGCCTGAATTTATAGGTGACCTTGTCTGAACTCAGCAAGTAGAGCTCCCCCTTCAGGTCTGGAGTGGAAGGTGTTGTGTGCGGGCTTAAATGATGTGGAGATCCTTCTCTGTCCCAAGTGCATCTGTGGCAACTGATCCCTGGGGTGCCACATCTGCGCAAAGCGAGAATCCATAAAAACGACTCCCGCTCCACTATCTACTGGTATAGTCTCTATTTTTTCATCTACCAGCACCTTGGCAGACAGTGGGAACGGAGACTTGGATGAAAAAGGAGATATAAACCCTCTAGTCGTCTCCTTCCGAACGACTTGAGGTGGGCTGCGTCCTGAGACTGTGTATTTGTCCTGGAGCGATTTGGACAAACTTTGATAAAATGATCAGCTTGTCCACAATAAAAACAAGCTCAACCCACTTGATGAACTGCAACTACAGGGGGTTTAACACGAGGGCCTACTGCCCCCAACTGCATATGTTCTTCGCATGGAGTTTCCTCAACAGGGGACAAAGTTGGTCTCTGTCTCTCCCTCAGACGTCTGATGGCTAGTTGTATTGGGATGAAGTGTCTCAGGATCCGCGCTGCTGAATGAATGAAACCAGAAACTGGAACACTGGTTTCAACGGGTGTTCTATCTATATATAAAGCTGAATGTGTGTATATGTGTATGTTGTGGTATGGTGTATATATCCGGGATTGGCCTCTACACCGTCGCAACTACAGCCACAAAATTTTGCACAATCACACATCTGGACCCCGAGAGCGTCATAGGCTATGTTGTGAGGCGAAATTTTAACCTTGCGAGTTCCAGTTCACCAACAATTTTGGCCCTCTTGGGTGGACCCTATTCATGGAGGGCCCATCTTCAGGCTGGAGGAGGGAGTAGGTAGAGGGGGTGGGGTCAGACAAGAAAAAACAGGAGAGACAGAAACAATAGCAGAATGGAGCTCTAGGGGATGCCCCCACCAGGGGAGGAGTGAGACCAGAGAGAAGGTCACCACAGAACCCAGGGCAAAGAGACACCGTTCCAGCAATCACCCTGGAGGGCATTGCTGATGGAGCTAGGTCGCAAGAGGGGACCGGCCCCGATCTAGTAACATACTTTAAGTTGAAGCTAGGAAACCGGAGGCTGCTGCACGTGTATGGGCAGTGGCTACTGGCTATGCATATTCTGTGAAACGGTGGGTAGAGCTAGGGTCAGGGGGACTGATCGCCTGTTTCCCGACAAGGTCCGCAGCCACCTGCTTGGGACACTGTGCCAAGGACACAGGGCAGGAGATGAGAGTAGCTGGCATGGGAAGTCAACCAGGAGAGGCTAATGACAAGGTGTCTTGGTGGAGTGAACTGTGAGTAAGTGCTTAAGAACTGCAACCCTGGTGTTCTCCTGTTATTCCACGTGCCCTACCTGTCGCCTATTGCACCTCCACAACCACCACCGTCCTAATAGACTGTCACACTAACCCTTGGGCCCGCTCCACCTGTGGGAAGCAATACCATCCTGGCTGCCGCACCATCTGCCCCAGCGGTCCAAATTGCAGCGTCGGCCATCGCCAGCCTAGTACCATCAGGTTGTTTCATGAATAGACTTCTGATTCCCCTGTAAATAACACCTTGCTGAATGCCCAGGGCCAAGGAGCTGGGACACAGCCGCCGTGACCTCCTCAAGACAGTCGATTGGCCCAGCTACCGAGTACCCCCTGGCCCTTGCAGATGTTACACTTGAGTTACGCACATTCATACATTCAACTTCTCGTTATAAGTACCGATGACCTGAGCATGGTAGTGCTCACTTAGCCCTAGTGATAATTTATCTTCACTGGAGAACCTTTTTATTTGTTTCACAAAAGGTCTTTTTTCTGCAGTTATAGCATATTGTATACTGTCCCCTCTGTTTTTTGTTTTACGTGGTTCCAGCACTCTTCCAATTTGGTCCAGGTGTTTTTATATTAAAAAGGAGGTTGCAAGAGGTTTTAACCTATTTCCCTTTCAGATTTTTGACTGAGACCATCTGGAAAATGAATTTTCTACATTGTTTTACTCACTGGTGGACAGAAACAGAAAAGGGGCCTTGTGCAAGAACAGTACATGGGGTCCTTTTTAGTACAACAGCTCAACATATTGCAGAATCCCACCTGCTTTGGAGGTAGAAATGGGCTCCCTTACTCTTGGGCCCTGTGAAGCTGCACAGGCTGCGCCAATGATATGTCCGCCCCTGGATTCACTTGGGGTTGGTGCTGTGTGGTGGCCATTGTTGTTGTTTGTTGTGCCTGTGATGTGGTGTTACCTTGAGCTGGGGATCTGTGCCTTGTAGGAAAGGGGCTGTGGGGATCCTAAATCGATCCACCTGCTGGTGATGTATCTCTTCGGAAGTGGTCACCACACACACACCACCACACGTTTTAGGTTAGGACCCACTGAGCGGTTCACTGTGACGTGGCAGTGGGCTTTTTACAGTCTGATCATAATGTCAACCAAGAAGCTCGTACTCAGTTTTCTTATAGCCAGAAAGTATAAACAATAAAGCAACTTTAGTTAAAACATAACACACCAAAAGGAGATAAAAATTGCAGAGTGAAAAACGCGATAAAACGCAACTCAAAAACGCAATGGAAAAATGCAAGTAACCTAATTATGTGATAGGTGTAGAAATGGTGTAGAAATCCTCATCGTAGGAACCTAGCCTTTCAAATTGCAGAAATTCTTCGTTTAGGAAAGGAAATTTCCCACCTTCCTTAGGCAAGAACCTAATGTGAGACTGCAGATCCTAAAGAAGTCAACTTTATCACATTGCCAGTGTGTAACATAGTGTGTCTCATCTCCAGTCCTCAAGTACCCCCAGCAGGTCATGTTTTGAGGAAATCCTGTACAGAGAACAGAATGGAGAATTTCTGAGACCTGAACAATAATTCCATCACCTGTGCAATTCTAAGGAAATCCTGAAAACATGACCCGTTGTGGGTATTTGAGGCCTGAATTGAGGGACAATAGTTTAAAACATGCTACGCAATGAGAACCGCAAACAAAAAGTCATGGATTCTACATATAGGATTAGTATTAAGTACTTATGGTATATTGTGAAAGTCAAAATCAGGTCATTCAAGCCCCACCCACTGGGAACACCTCCAAATCACCCCTCCGTTTGTGGGCCTGTCCCAGTAAAATTAGGACAGTTGACAAGAAGTTGTACATCTTTGTGGACAATTTCTATATTTCACTTACAGTATCTGAATGCATTTGTGGCTAAAAATCAGTTTAACAATTAAGTTTCATAAAAATGTTTGCAAAGTTTGCCATCTATATCCTTTATGTTGCACTGTCTATTGCTGTCCATTAGTAACCTCATTTAGATTGAATGATGCTAGAATTTGTAACTCTCATGTCTTTTTCTGAGCTGCTCTCAGCGGATTTACTGTATAATCACAGATTACATCAAAGTTGGATGTGAGATCTCTCAGGGAGATCACGGTGGCTGTGGCCCAGCTCCATGGCCCTGGCCGTGCAGTGATGGGGCTTTATTTACAGGGAATTATGAGTCTTTTGTGACACCACCTGTGGTACCTGGTCATGGGTGACCAGCGCTGCTGTTTTGGACCTTCGGGGCTAGATGGTGCAGCAGCTGGGATGATAACGCTCCCCACAGGACCCCAGGGTTGGTATGATAGTCTATAGGAATGATGGCATTCATTGGTAAGGGGTGTAGGAGGCGACAAGGGGGGGGCGAGAAATAACAGTAGGACACGGGAGGTGCAGTTCTTTACTTTTACTGACGCTGTGCAACTCACAGGAAATCCAGGTCCACTCCACCAAGGCCCCTTTCTGTATGCCTCTCCAAGTTGCCCTTCTCTATGCTGGTTTACTCAACACTCCTGCCCTGCGTCTTCATGCTACAATGTCCCAGGCTGATGGCTGCGGGCCCTGCCGAGCGACAGTCGACACGTCCTCTGACCCTAGGTCTAGCCACCGTCCTGTGGATTTTCCTGGTTCAACCTTACATTGTTGTTGCCAGACTGAGTCCGGTCCCCTCTTGCAAACTGCTCTCCTAACAACAACCTCAAAGGCGGTTGCAGGGCTGTTTTTTTTTTGGCCAACCTACCTACCAGCGCTGTTAGGCCCCAGCACTAGCCTCCCCCAGATCTTCTCTCTCTTGATGTTCCTCACAGACTCAACTCACTCCAAATAACTGAATTCAACTCCTTCTCTTCCTGCTCTGTTTTCTACTCTCTATTCCAACCCCCTCTGCCAATTCTCTCCTCCTGTCAGCAGATGGGGCTCCCATATGGGGTCACTTCCACCCTCTATCTCCTGGCCAGGAGTTAGGAGTGGTGTTGGGTGCAGGTTTGTGGGTCTCAGTATTGTGTCCCCTTCTTACCTGGGAGTGGGATACCACACTTATGGGTTAGGTGCAGTACCTCTGTGGCGACCAGACCGCAGGGGCGCCACACAGTGAAACTAAAGTGGAAACATTTTTAATGAAACACAACTGTAAAAGTATTTTTGGGTCACAAACACATGGACCTAAAAAAAAAATTAAGGCCTAAAATCTTGGAAGATGGGTTAAGCTAAATTCCATAAGAAACACTACATCACGTTTTCACTATAAGGCCAGATTCATAGATGTGTGTTGTGGTCTGATGCACGGACTAGACACAGGTTCTCTTGACCATATACTACATGCTTAAGAGTATGTTAAATTTGAGTTGTGAGATCCACAGATGATCCATGAATGATGGACTGTGATAAATGTGATATGTGGCTGCTTATTATGTGTGATGCCCTACCGGGTGAGCCGCCACCAGAGGTACTGCATTCACGTGGTTAGGGAGTGTAGTGCCCCTGTTCTCCAGGTTCTGGGATGGTGTGGCTGAGCCCAAAACACACACAAACAGCACACAAACACGTAGGCCCTGGGACAATAGGAGGACCCTAAGGGAGGGCCTAGGACACAAAAAGGGAAACAGGAAAGTTTTAGACAGGAGAGACTGGTAGAGGAGTAGAGTGGAGGAAGCAGCAACAGGAAGGTGCAGAGTCGGTATGGTGCCGGCTCCCGGGGCTCGGAGCATGACCACGCTTGTCTCGGAGGGTGGAAGGAGAGAAGAGCCCTAGGGGTGTGGAAGAGACACTGATTCCCCATACACCCGAATCTGACGAGACAGAGAGGTTGGTGGACGACACAGGGACCCAGCCCTAAACACGGAGCGGATACTTCAAGCCCGAGTCGTAAATCTGGAGGCCCCTGACTTCTAACGGGAGCTGTGGCCGAACACCTGACACATCTTGGGGAAGGCGGCTGAACTAGAGAGCAGTGACCAGGAGAGTGACCTAATGGTGCCCAGGACACAAATAAGCACTCCAGGTTGTCGGTACTCGAGCTCTATGCTTCAGAGAGCATTGAGAGCCTGAGGGGCAGAGCACCAATATGCTCGCCTCAGAAGAGAACTACCATTTATAGCGCTGAGAGAGAGAACGTAGACCCACCAGAGAGAACGTAGCCCCACCAGAGACAGACCACTTAGTGAGAAAGAGAGAGGGCACCAACTGAGACTCAGTAACTCCAACCCAGTCCTGGAGAAAACGCTGAACAGGAGCCTGGCATGGGACGTACCCGGTGGCCATGCTGAAACACCAATTAAAAGTAACGGAACTGCAGCTGTGGTGTGTGTGTGACTTTCTTGAGCGGCGACCACCGGCCGCGGAGGGAGCATGAAACACCGGGGTATTGACGTTACACGGAACATCTGCCAAGGCACGGACTGACTCCTCCATTCCACTGCCCTAAGGACCGCCCTCCGCCTGTGGGGAGTGAAACCATCCAAGCTGCCGGTCACCGTCCCCAGAGGTTCTGAAGCAGTGGTGGTCACCCTGGCCGCATACTGCAGGTGGCGTCACAAATACCCCTTATCCCCTCAGACTTTCCCTGTCATCATTCCCCGTTTATTTTAGTTGATACCGCCAGGGTCACGGGACTGGGTATCAGCCCCCGTCTGTCCCCATGAAAAGAACTGAGAAGTGAAGAAGAGAGAACATCTGGTAACTGACCAGTTCCCGAGTCTTCCCCGACCCTGGAGTGGGCATGTCAGATGTAGATGAGCCAGGGAGCTTGTCTCTTTGCAGCACTGTGAATACATAATAAAGTGTGGACCGCGTCATTGTCAAGCTCTCCACTGTCAGTGCTTCAAGAGCCACCACACACAGACGTATCCAGGACATGGGCTACAACTGTCGCATTCATTGTGTCAAGCCACTCATGACCAATAGACTATGCAAGAAATGTCTTACCTGGGCCAAGGAGAAAAAGAACTAGACTGTTGTCAGTGGCCCAAGGTGTTTAGTGATGAAAGTAAATTTTGCATTTCATTTGGAAATCAAGGTCCCAGAGTCTGGAAGAAGAGTGGAGAGGCCATAATCTAAAAGTCTAGAGGAAGAGTGGAGAGACCTCAATCCAAGCTGCTTGAGGTCTAGTGTGAGGTTTCCACAATCAGCGATGGTTTGGGGAGCCATATCATCTGCTGGTGTAGGTCCACTATGTTTTATCAAGACCAAAGTCAGCGTTGCCGTCTACCAGGACATTTTAGAGCACTTCATGATTCCCTCTGCTGACAAGCTTTATGGAGATAGAAATTTAATTTTCCATCAGAACTTGACACCTGTCCACACTGCCAAAAGTACCAATACCTGGTTTACTAAGCACAGCATCACTGTGCTTGATTGGCCAGCAAACTCACCTGACCTAAACCCCATGGAGAACCTATAGGGTATTGTCCAGAGGAAGATGAGAGACACCAGACCCAACAATGCAGATGAGCTGAAGCTGCTATCAAAGCAACCTGGGCTTCCATAACACCTCAGCAGCCACAGGCTGATTGCCTCTATGCCGTGCCGCATTAATGCATTAATTCATGTAAAAGGAGCCCCGACCAAGTATTGAGTGCATTTACTGTACATTCTTTTCAGTAGGCCTACATTTATGATTTAAAAATCATTATTTCACTGGGTCTTATATAATATTCTAATTTTCTGAGATAATGAATTTTAGGTTTTCATTGACTGTAAGTCATAATCATCAACATTAACAGAAATAAACACTTGGAAAAGATCATAGTTAAGATAACTATATAATATATCTGTTTCACTTTATGTATGCAGATGATCTTGGACGAAGTGCCTCAGTGTCCGTGCTGCTGCTTCAGGATCAAAGGAACCAAGACACGGGATGCCTGATCAGCTTAAGCCTTTATTTTCTGACGCGTTTCAGAGCCACATACCGAGCTCCTTCTCAGGAACCAATTGAGATGCACTTGTAGTTTAATAAAATTTTATGGATTGGTGTAATCTTTGCTTTTAAATAGACAGCATATGAATGGGAAATGTCATCGTTGGTCTTAAGTGGTTTTGGGAACCACAAACTAAGCAGAGTGGGGTAAGAACTGCTAAGTAGAACTGGTTTATAAGTCATGAGATAGGTCAAAAACGTCCCTTAACTTGATGGCTGAGGTGTGTATCGCTCTACCGGTGTTGAGCAATGTGCCTAAAGGTACCGTCACACGGGAGATATCGCCGGCGATGTTGCGGCGATCTCCTGAACCGCACATCGCTTCAGCATCGCTCGTGAGACGTCACACGTAGCAATATCGCGGCAACCCAGGGCGATCAGGCGATTCCGGAATCGCCTGAAACAACCTTGAAGCGATGTGTGCTTTTCAGATCGCCGTGTCACACAGCACCACCTCACCGGCAATGTGGCATACAGAATGGATTGCCTGAACACAGACATCGCCTGTGCCATTGATATCGCCGCGTCACACCGCAGTAGGCATACTGATCGCTTAAGCTAAATCGCCTGATTTCCGACACTGTTGGAAATCTCTGAACTCAGAAACAGAGATTAATCGCCGTTCAGTTGCCAGTTACACGCGGCGACTCACAGGCGATGTCGCTTCAACATCGCCTGAACAGGAAGATCTCGGCGACATCGCCGGCGATATCTCCCCGTGTGACGGTACCTTAAGAGCAGTATTTTTGGAGGTCTAAGGACTTGGAACCCTATGATCTTCATGATGTGTAGAATTATTTAAGAGAAAAGGTAATAATAATAGATACATTTCAAAGCCAATTGTAGCTTAGCAAATCCTCAACTACAAGAAGTATTAGGTCTGTATTAGTTTAAGCCGCTGGATATAAAAGAAAGATTGTTCCCCCATGCCCATTTTGAATATTTTATGTATCTATTCATGTGAATAGGTTTCTTACAGCCATATACATAAATATACATATATCCATGTCTCTCCACGTTTATATTCGTATTCTGCATGTTTTCGTATTCATACAGTCTTTTTTATTACATTTAATATCCAGTTGATACAATTGAGGTTTACAGTCTTTGCACTGAGCATCAGTTTTAAATTTGCATTCTGTATTGGTTGCTTCTTTTTCACTTAATTCTATTTATTATGTAAGACAATATCCCATATTATATCCACCAGAGGTAAATTTCATGCATTTTTTTTGTATTACATGACAGAGTGGCTGCTGTTTGTGATGGTTGACATGTAATTGATGAATTATACATTAAAAACAAAACAAATTGCTGTTAATATTGAGTGAAACCTCCTGGTGGAATACAGTAAGATGAAAAGAATGGCTGGCATCTAAGAGCGACAAAAGAGAACTTCAGGTTTAAGGTAGATTGGACGTTCCTTAAAGGGACTATGTGCTGTGTATTACAATGATGAGATTTGTAATGTGCTATGATGGCAATGTAATTACCTACACAGTACAGGCATACTTCGTAAGTCAATGGATTTTACTGCAAGCCTATTCTTTTGTCCTCTATATATGTGGCGCCCCTGCTGACCAGTTGCCACTAGATGGCGCAGCAGCCAGGATTAGTAAGTCGGTCTGCTCACACACACCCAACACACTCCCGATTCTAAGTCTAGGGACTCTATGCTCAGCAACGTCATAGCGGGAGGAGCTAGGTGGTGGGTGGAAAGTTAGAGAAGGACCCGGTTAAGGGAGGTAAGAACACTGAACAACACAAAAGCTAAGTGAGCAGTCAGCCAAGGGAAGTCGAGGAGTGAAGTCCAGTCAGTAGAAGGAGAGGAGAGAACACCAGCACACAGGACTGTGTACACGGACCACCATGAGGCTTGTCCGGGTCCTGGGCTGAAGACCATGGTGAGGGAAAGAAGGAGTCCAGGTGTGCTTGAATTAGTGAGGACACTGGGGACTGGGCCAGAACCAGTGCTGGCTCTGCTGAAGTGGCCAGGACGCTGTATGCTCCAAGCACGAACCCCGACGGGGTGCGGGGTTTTTATGTTCCGAGACCCAACCTCTGGTGCAGTGAAGAGAAGGCCATCATACTAGGGCTAGGGGACCCAGTACATCACCCACTGAATGCATGTGACCGCTGGATTGTAGCTAGCATGCGGACAGACCGAAAAAAAATGAAAAAGATACGAAAGGGGGTGATGCAGATGAACCATTTAGACCACAGTGGAGCTGCTATTGAACTGTTGTAAACGTTACCATCTGTTGAGAAAAGAGAGTAAACCCGGTTAAAGCTCTATGCTGTCTGCGACTATATTTCTTGCGCCTGAGAGAAGGTAGACCGATTTGGAAATTCGACAGCAGGAGACTGCCTGTGACTGTGAACGCTGCACCCCTGCTTATCTATAGACTTCACAGTTGCTTTGGGGACCAGCTCTACCTGTGGAGGGCTCAACATCCTCATAGACCTGCCCATAGACCTAATGTTAAAAGTTTCAGGATCAATGACAGCGGCTGATACTATACGTACAGAATTTCCTGTACTGTGAGGGAGCCACGCCTTCATTCAGAAATTTGTAGAAGCCGACAATAGCCGGCTATACTGTAAAGGGCTTATTAACCCCTCACATGTTGACAGGAGTGGACAGCATGTCTCTAGGGAGGGTGGGCACCCCCTAGAGACATGTTGCCCACAGCTACTATTAATATTTCATGTTTTAATAACATTTAACACTTTGCTCATCCCTGCGGCAGACCGATTTGGGAATTTGTCAGCAGGAGACTGCCTGTGACTGTCAACACTACACCCCTGCTTATCTATAGACTTCACGGTTGGAGGGCTCAATATCCTTGCTGTTACTCCCATTATCCCTAGCGGTCCCGACTGCAGAGGCAGCTACACATAGCCGCACACCATGAGTGGCATCACATTAATTCCTAATTATTTTGGCCCCCCTTTTTATTGACCGCCCAGGGTCACGGAGCCAGGTCTCAACCCCTGTGACTTTCCCAGCCGAACTGCCACCCTGTACCGAGTACCCTACGGCCCTGGTGGGTGAGTCATATGCTCTTATTTGAATAGTAAATAATGGTGTATATATAGAGGGTGAACAGGTATCAGCCACCCCCCGACCCCAGTACCAGTAGCATTATTGACAATTTTCCCAATAAACTACCAAAAGATTTAGTGCTAATAGCATACAGTGCCTACAAGTAGTATTCAACCCCCTGCAGATTTAGGTGGTTGACACATGCGGAATTAACTTGGCATTGTGACATTTGGACTGTAGATCAGCCTGGAAGTGGGAAATGCACTGCACCCAAAAATATTTATTTATTTATTTATTTATTTTTTTAAAGCGTTAAAAGTTAATTCAGAGGGTCATTTATTATTCAACCCCTCAAACCACCAGCATTCTGTTTGGTCCCCCTAAAGTATTAAGAAGTAGTTCAGGCACAAAGAACAATGAGCTTCACATGTGTGGATTAATTATCTCTTTTGCCAGCCTTTTCTGACTATTTAAGACCCTCCCCAAACGTGTGAACAGCACTCATACATGGTCAACATGGGAAAGACAAAGGAGCATTCCAAGGCCATCAGAGACAAGATCCAAGGCTGGCAAGGGGTACAAAACCCTTTCCAAGGAGTTGGGCCTACCTGTCTCCACTGTTGGGAGCATCATCCGGAAGTGGAAGGCTTATGGAACTACTGTTAGCCTTCCACGGCCTGGACAGCCTTTGAAAGTTTCCTCCCGTGCCGAGGCCAGGCTTGTCCGAAGAGTCAAGGCTAACCCAAGGACAACAAGAAAGGAGCTCCGGGAAGATCTCATGGCAGTAGGGACATTGGTTTCAGTCAATACCATAAGTAACGTACTCCACCGCAATGGTCTCCGTTCCAGACGAGCCCGTAAGGTACCTTTACATTCAAAGCGTCATGTCAAGGCTCGTCTACAGTTTGCTCATGATCACTTGGAGGACTCTGAGACAGACTGGTTCAAGGTTCTATGGTCTGATGAGATCTTTGGTGCCAAACACACACGTGACGTTTGGAGACTGGATGGCACTGCATACGACCCCAAGAATACCATCCCTACAGTCAAGCATGGTGGTGGCAGCATCATGCTGTGGGGCTGTTTCTCAGCCAAGGGGCCTGGCCATCTGGTCCGCATCCATGGGAAGATGGATAGCACGGCCCACCTGGAGATTTTGGCCAAGAACCTCCGCTCTTCCATCAAGGATCTTAAGATGGGTCGTAATTTCATCTTCCAACAAGACAACGACCCAAAGCACACAGCCAAGAAAACCAAGGCCTGGATCAAGAGGGAAAAAATCAAGGTGATGGAGTGGCCTAGTCAGTCTCCTGACCTTAACCCAATTGAAAACTTGTGGAAGGAGCTCAAGATTAAAGTCCACATGAGACACCCAAAGAACCTAGATAACTTGGAGAAGATCTGCATGGAGGAGTGGGCCAAGATAACTCCAGAGACCTGTGCCGGCCTGATCCGGTCTTATAAAAGACGATTATTAGCTGTAATTGCAAACAAGGGTTATTCCACAAAATATTAAACATAGGGGTTGAATAATAATTGACCCACACTTTTATGTTTAAAATTTATTAAAATTCAACTGAGCAACATAACTTTTTGGTTTGTAAGATTTATGCTTCTGTTAATAAATCCTACTCTCGTTTGCAGTTTGAAGGCTCTTACTTATTTGCATCTTATCAAACCAGCTAAATCTGCAGGGGGTTGAATACTACTTGTAGGCACTGTATTTGGAAATCATGCCAGGAGAAGGGGAGAACTTTTCAACTACCAGAAACCTTGTGCCTGTAGCATATTTGCTAACTCTTCTATGAGAAGTCTCTTCTAGACTACCAGGAATGTTGAAAAACATGCCAAGGATTTCCACAGACTCCTGGTAAGCATGTATTTCTGGAAGCTCTTGTGTGTAATGCAAGAATGCTTCATCATTAGTTTTAGCCCCAGGGTCCAAAAACAGATGTAAGGGACAGTTAATAGACGGCTCAGGATTTTGATCTTTAAAAAAGGCAAAGTCATGGAACACAATTCCAGCAGTGAGCTTAGATGGCAAGTATGACCTGTGGTGGCTTCTCTGAAACATTTGTAGCTAGCAGTATTATAAATAGTTCATAAGTCAAGTTGAAGATATCATAGTAAATCAAGTGGGACCTCCTCCTGGAGCTGTGTCCCCACATCCTTCTGTACCCTCCATGACCACCCTCAAAGCAATTCCTTGATCAACTTTTCCCACCCTTTCCCACCTGCACCCTTTCCACCTGCCCTCAATGAATAGCCAATGGCCCTCAAGTTGAAGACACCATAGTAAATTACATGAGACCTTGTCCTGGAGCTGTGCCCCCACTTCCTTCTCTACCCTTTATAAACATTCTCAAAGCAATTCCTTGATCAGCTCTTCACACCCTTTACCACCTGCCTTGGATGAATAGTCAATAGCCCTAATAAGCACTGTGCTACTTTCATGTAAGCACGGCTGACCCAATATCACTTTGTCCATTCAGCTTTTTAAGTATTTATTTAATCATCATGTAAAGATATAAAATCTATCCATTAGTATTTTTGGGTATTCTTCTTGTTTTGAATCAACACTGCATTCTTTATAAGCTTGAGGAAGAATTAAAATATTATTTAAGATGATAAACAGGTCTTGCACCACCAAATATTAGCGGACTCTATGGACTTTAACTAGGGATCCATGTCTAAGTCCAGATCCTTGTACAGCGATTAAAGGGTGAAGGTCAGGCCAACTCCTGAGTACTAGGAAGTTGAGTAGCTTGCACCAAGCCTGTTCATGGCATCCCTCTTTAGAGCTGATGTAATGTCAATGGCTCTGCACTGACCCGCTTCCTCCACTCAGCAGGAATGCGAATAAACCCACCTCCACAGTTGAACTGCTCGTTTCCTTGCCCCTTCTGTGATAATCACGCTCCAGAGCCTGAACATGTGTTGCAGACCTCCTGGCAGTGTGAGCATGAGCTCGCATGCTCCCCACCTCCTAAAGGGGCTGCTCATACACTTAGAAAACAGGTATTTAAGGCACCTTCCTGTATAGGGAGGTGCCTGAGCAATTGGTTTCCTAGGGTTGCTGTTCCTGTCAGTTAGACTCTGATTCCGTCTCCTGTATGATTGCTCTGGTCCTGTGTCTCCGGTACATATACCTATCCTGCCTGTCTCCAGTCCCTGTCCAGCCTGTCTATGCACCTGTGCCCGACCTGCCCTTTTCCTGAATTTTCCGTTCTGTCAGCCTCCACCAGCCACCCTGGCCTGAGAGTTTTCCCTATCTGTATCCCTGACTTTTGGATCAAAAACTGCAGTACCAGAGCCGGCCCTGGAGTGGTACCTGGTGTCTTCCAGTAGCCCAATCCATCTTCACCATCAGAGGCATTGGTGAAAACCCTTTAGGCACTTAGTCATGCCCCTCAAGAGTAAGCCCAGTCTGTGGTGCAATGGGTCCACACCCGCTAGCGTGACAGCAGCAGTGCTCCTGTTACATTAGCCTTAGAAAATTAGAGCTCCAACTGCTGTGAAGATATGTTAAATAATATAAAAAAGGCATTACAAATTGTTAGAACTCGATTGGATAATTTGAGGCAGATGAGACCAGTGTTTGGGGATTTACTGTATATGTATATGCATTTTTATCCATGTGTAAGTCCCAAAAGAAGAAAAAAAACCGTAGGATATAATAGTAGTCTTTCTTGTTTTTTCTTTAATCTCACTTCCTTTGTGAACCTATCCATAATGTACGGTAATTTTTTTTTTGCTTATAAAGGGAGCAATTTTAGTTACAGGATTAAATGAATGAATTTCTAATATTACTTTTCCTGTATTAGTGAAAGGGTTTCAAAACCCATAGAAGGTAGTTGGGCGTATGATCATATCTTTTATGCTATCTATTCATTTCATAGGTCTCACACTATACTTGAAACACTGACGTCCATTCTGTTCTATCCTGGGACAATTAAGTCTTAAGTCAAGGGACTTGAGATGCTTCAAAAATCACAATGATACATTGTGTAGATTTTAACTGTTTTCTTTTATCGTTCTGATTTCGCTCTACACTTGTCAGGATTGTATTATTCTGCCATTGTGCATTTCTTACACTCTTACGCTTTCAATGGGTTAAAACCTCTATGTCACAGGCAGGGAATGGAATGCTAGGTGCTGCATCATTAAAGATCTGTGCCATTAAATGGCGCATCGGCCCGATCATTTCTTCTGCTGTGATTGGCATCTCCCACCCACCAATCATTACCAAGACACACTTTGCTGTTAAATATCCTGGAAGAATCAACTGCTGCCACTTCAAGGTCGCCTGAAAAGCATGGTTTAAAGAGCTCTAAATATGTATATTTACAGGATCACGCCTAAATGATCACCGAACAGGACCAGGCGGCAGAGAGAGAAAATGTTCTCCCCTTTGATAAAGTTCACACATCAATGCAGCAGATAAAATTGGTTTTGTACTCAGTCAGTGAATACAGTATTTGAAAATTGATCTATACGGTGAAGATAAAAACCTCAGTGAATGTCTCCTATCTCTCTCCGTGCAGCATGGAAACATTATGTCTGATACATGACTATTTAGAGTGTCCTTGCACATAAACCCAGGGAGAGACAGTCCATGATCTACAGGACATAAACCACTCCCTTAATGACCCAATCAAGTGCTGCTCACCTATTCATCCCACAATTAATATTGGAAGAGATAAAACAGAAACCCATTCTATTTTTTTTATGAGAAGTATTATATATTTTTTCTATGTGATTGTGTGCAAGGAGCCTTTATGGAGGCAGACAAAGCTGTACGGACACTTGGCGTGGCTCCCTATAAACCTCTCAAACTCAGTACTAATACCCATATTGTCATCCAGAACATATCAAGCTGGTGTTTGTGTTCTCCTTCACCCCCTTTCTATGACCTTTGAGCCAAGAGACCTTCCTCTAATGACCTTATTTTTTGCACTGGGCACAGTCATGGAGAACAGATAAAGACCAACTGTTCACACAAAGTTAGAAGAAATCCAAAATGTCTTGTTATGCTAAAGTATTAACATTTGCCTTCACTTGAACTAAGGGAACGAGGCCGGACCTTGAAAAACAAGCATTAACCCTACTCCACCAAACTTTACAGTTTGCACAGCGTAGTCAGGTGGGTAACCTTATCCTGACATTTGCCAAATCCAGACTTGTCTCTCAGACTCCAGACAGAGAAGTGTGATTCACAGAATATGTTTTCACTGTTTCATTGTTTTTTTCTAAGTCCAGTGGTGTCAGCTTTAAACCAATCGATCTTGGCATTGCTCTTGGTTAGAAAAGGCTACATGCAGCTGTTAGGTCATTGGCACAATTTTCGTGATGATATTAATACCAGCAGAGGTTTAAGCTCTGCAGTTATGAAGTCACTAGAGCGGCAGTGACTTTTCTATCCTCTGCTCCTCAGCTCTCGGCCCCCCACTCTGTCTCCACTTTGTGGCTGAGTTAGGCTAGGGTCACATTTGCGTTATGACCCTAACCTGATGCAAGCGATAAACACTTAGAAATTTCAGGCGCAGCACATAGCGTTAACACTATGCACTGTCAGGCATTGGAACCCCATAGAAACCCAGTGTTTACCTTACAGCCGGCTCCCGGATATGTGTGGCACTCCACTCCATGGTTCGGTTGCCACAGGAACACCTGGAGCAGGGAAGGATTTCCACATCAGGTAAGCCCACACACACAACACCTTCCACCCCAAACCTGAAGGAGGAGCTCTACTTGCCGACTTCAGGCAAGGTCCCCTATAAATTCAAGCCCGGGGGGCGGAGTTAGGCAGTTTACGGAGCTGTAATGAAGACACCTGGTGAACGGTGCCGCGCTAGGCCAATGCCAGAGGGGATGCCTGGCCAGTGTAAGGGACCCAAGAGTGAGGATCGTAAGTGAGGCGAGTTAGCAAGGGTGAGCGGAGCCGTGTCACCGGTTCACCCCAGAAGAGCTACGTTGACAGCCCGGACACCGGAGTCCAAGACTGGACGGGTCCAGTCAGCCAAGCAATAAAGACCGGATGTTTCTTGCCTTTGCAAGATAGAGGAACCTCCCGTCGTTCCCCCATGAGCCCTGCACATAAAAAGCCGTCTTCTGCATTCAGTTCATGTCAGACTTTGGACCTGTCTGGATCCTGCTCATATAGGTACCAATACACATGGTCAGGTTTTTTAATACATCAGATAGGGACTGCTCTGACAAAGGTTACCTTACATTTTTTGTAAAAAAAACTATCAGCTAAATACCCTGTTTTTACTACTTTTTTAGCAGCACTTGCTTTTTACTGTTTTTCTTTACAACAGAGTATTTTACATGTTTGTTTGACAGTTTTTTGTGTTTCGCATAACACATAAAGATGCTTACATGTTACCCCACATTGAGGAATCACTTGCTGCACTGAAAGATGCTAATTACTTTTCCACCTTAGATCTTTCTAGTGGGTATTGGCAGGTCTCCGTGGCAAAAGAAGATCGGGTGAAGACCGCATTCACGACACCGATGTGTGAATTTAACAGCATGCCACTTGGATTCTGCAACACACCAGGAACGTTCCAAAGGCTAATGGAGTGTTGCCTGGGGCACCGAAACTTCGAGACCGTGCTACTATACCTGGATGATGTCATCATGTACTTCAAAACATATGAAGAACATCTGAAGCACCTGGCGGAGGTATTTGAAGCATTGTCGAAGTATGGTATGAAGCTGAAGCCATCAAAGTGCCATTTGCTGAAGCCAAAGGTTCAGTATCTCGGGCATGTGATCAGCGCAGAGGGTGTGGCACCAGATCTAGAAAAAATCACCATCAAAGATTGGTCAAGACCAACAACTGTCAGAGGGGTACGTCAGTTCTTGGGGCTGGTGGGATACTACAGGAGGTTCATAAAGGGCTCTACAAAGATGGCAGCGTCTTTGCAAGATCTCCTGTTAGGCCAGACAAAGAAGGACAAGATTTCTGGCCCTCCGTTTGAATGGGGTGAGAGAAAAGAAGACTCCTTCAAGCAGATGAAGTGGGTCCTGACCGGTGAAGAAATCCTGGCCTATCCTGACTACAATCTACCGTTCGTGCTGTACACAGATACCAGCAACATGGGATTGGGAGCTGTATTGTCGCAGGTGCAGAAGGGCAAAGAACATGTGATTGCCTATGCCAGCAGGAAGCTCCGTCCTACTGAGAGAAACCCAGAGAACTAGAGCTTGTTCAAACTGGAATTCCTTGCCTTAGTCTGGGCTATCACCGAACGGTTCAAAAACTACCTGGTGGCTGCAAAGTTCACTGTCTTTAAGGATAATAATCCTCTAACTCACTTGGATTCCGTTAAGCTGGGTACACTAGAACAGCGCTGGATGGCCCGGTTGTCAAACTATGACTTCACCATCAAATACCGGGCAGGATGCAAGAACGCCAATGCAGATACACTGTCAAGGATGCCTTACCTACCAAATGTGGGAGAAGATGTGGATGAGCTAGAAGAGATAGAGTTGCCATCCTTCCATCACCACCAGTGCATCCCAGTGTCACCAAGGCTGCAAAGACAAACGTCAAGAAGCCACGCTGAACCAGTTACCTCCCCATGGGTGGAAGGAGACGCAAGACAGTGACCCGGCTTTCAGCTTAGTTAAAGAGCTGATAACCCAACCAGATTCACGTCTTAGCGCAGATGCTCCACCAGAGGCGCAACACCTGTAGAAAGAAAGGAGCAGGTTGTTCATCTACCAGAGTAAGCTGTGCAGACGTTTCATCAATCCCAGAACCCACGAGATGGTGTGGCAGATAGTAGTGCTTAAGAAAGATGTCCAGATGGTGCTAGAGCAGGACATTTCGGATGGAAGAAGCGAGAGATTCTATTGGGTTGGCATGGGAACCGCCATTGAGAGGAGGTGCAGAAACTGTGGCGCATGCAACTTAAGAAGAAAGGATCGTGACAGTCAAAGAGTTCTACTACAGCAAATAGTCACCAAACAGCCACTGGAACTGGTAGCACTGGATCATATGAAGCTGACGCCCAGCAGGACAGGCTATACCTATGCCCTCACAATGGTGGATCACTATTCCAGATTCCTAGTGGTACTACCTGTCAAAGACTTAACAGTAAGAACTGCAGTGAGAACCTTTCAAGCCTACTTCTGTAGACCACACGGGTATCCAGAGCAGGTGTTGACAGACCAATGTCCTGCATTTGAAGTTGAAGTGTTCCAGGAGTTTTCCAATTCGTATGGGTACAAATCTGTACCACACTATACCATCCACAGACCAATGGTATGTGTGAGAAAATGAACCAGGTGGTCACAGACCTGTTAAAAACCTTGTCCTTGGAAGAAAGAAACATGTGGCCAGAGAAATTACCTGACTTAGTGGACATGTTTAACAACATACCTGTAAGTTCCACCAATTGCACGCCAGTGTAACTGATGAGAGCAAGAACCGGAAAGCTACCAAATGATCTCAAAATGGAAATTGTCATTCCTGAAATCAGCTCACCTGATGCTGATTGGAATAGTGACAGAACAGTACAAGAAAGTACAAGAGTGCATAGAAAGAAGTCTAAATCAAATTAGAGAGAAGCAAGAGAAAGACTACAACAAGAAAGCACCAGCTGTTCCCTTAATACCTGGAGATATGGTTCTAAAGAGAAAAAGAAGAATACAGTTAGGGCCAGAAATATTTGGACAGTGACACAAGTTTTGTTATTTTAGCTGTTTACAAAAACATGTTCAGGAATACAATTACATATATAATATGGGCTGAAAGTGCACACTCCCAGCTGCAATATGAGAGTTTCCACATCCAAATCGGAGAAAGGGTTTAGGAATCATAGCTCTGTAATGCATAGCCTCCTCTTTTTCAAGGGACCAAAAGTAATTGGACAATGGACTCTAAGGGCTGCAATTAACTCTGAAGGCGTCTCCCTCGTTAACCTGTAATCAATGAAGTAGTTAAAAGGTCAGGGGTGGATTCCAGGTGTGTGGTTTTGCATTTGGAAGCTGTTGCTGTGACCAGACAACATGCGGTCAAAGGAACTCTCAATTGAGGTGAAGCAGAACATCCTGAGGCTGAAAAAAAAGAAAAAATCCATCAGTGAGATAGCAGACATGCTTGGAGTAGCAAAATCAACAGTTGGGTACATTCTGAGAAAAAAGGAATTGACTGGTGAGCTTGGGAACTCTAAAAGGCCTGGGTGTCCACGGATGACAACAGTGGTGGATGATCGCCGCATACTTTATTTGGTGAAGAAGAACCGTTCACAACATCAACTGAAGTCCAGAACACTCTCAGTGAAGTAGGTGTATCTGTCTTTAAGTCAACAGTAAAGAGAAGACTCCATGACAGTAAATACAAAGGGTTCACATCTAGATGCAAACCATTGATCAATTCCAAAAATAGACAGGCCAGAGTTAAATTTGCTGAAAAACACCTCAAGAAGCCAGCTCAGTTCTGGAAAAGTATTCTATGGACAGATGAGACAAAGATCAACCTGTACCAGAATGATGGGAAGAAAAAAGTTTGGAGAAGAAAGGGAACAGCACATGATCCAAGGCACACCACATCCTCTGTAAAACATGGTGGAGGCAACGTGATGGCATGGGCATGCATGGCTTTCAATGGCACTGGGTCACTTGTGTTTATTGATGACGTAACAGCAGACAAGAGTAGCCGGATGAATTCTGAAGTGTACCGGGATATACTTTCAGCCCAGATTCAGCCAAATGCTGCAAAGTTGATTGGACGGCGCTTCATAGTACAGATGGACAATGACCCCAAGCATACAGCCAAAGCTACCCAGGAGTTCATGAGTGCAAAAAAGTGGAACATTCTGCAATGGCCAAGTCAATCACCAGATCTTAACCCAATTGAGCATGCATTTCACTTGCTGAAATCCAGACTTAAGACGGAAAGACCCACAAACAAGCAAGACCTGAAGACTGCGGCTGTAAAGGCCTGGCAAAGCATTAAGAAGGAGGAAACCCAGCGTTTGGTGATGTCCATGGGTTCCAGACTTAAGGCAGTGATTGCCTCCAAAGGATTGGCAACAAAATATTGAAAATAAAAATATTTTGTTTGGGTTATGTTTATTTGTCCAATTACTTTTGACCTCCTAAAATGTGGAGTGTTTGTAAAGAAATGTGTACAATTCCTACATTTTCTATCAGATATTTTTGTTCAACCCTTCAAATTAAACGTTACAATCTGCACTTGAATTCTGTTGTAGAGGTTTCATTTCAAATCCAGTGTGGTGGCATGCAGAGCCCAACTCGCGAAAATTGTGTCACTGTCCAAATATTTCTGGCCCTAACTGCAAATAAACTCAATGACCAGTGGGAAGCAGAACCCTGTACCGTATTGCCCTCTACCTTTGGTAACAAGAAAGTCTGTTTAATCAGCAAAGACAGAGGATAAACATCAACAGCAGTTTCTTGAGATCATCTTAAGAAATGCCCAGAACAGTTGAAGCAGAAAGAAGTCATCACCTGTACACCTCAACCAACAGAAGAAAAGAAGGAGAAGGTGATACATACCGTACTTGGAGATTTCCCGGAAAGTTGGCCTCAGTACAAAGGAGCCATAATAGTACCATTGATCACTTTCCCACAACCAGTAAAAGTCCCAGAGAGACTTGAAGAACCTGTTCAAGTCCCAGAAGAACCACATGTTGTAGCAGAACCAGAAGATCCTACAATCGGTGAACCTGCCAGTCCATTGGTAAGACTAAGGCAATACTACGGTATACCAGAGACACCAAGGTCTACACTTAGACTAGTGGATAGTGCACGCACCGCACCAGATGTAGACACTAGTACACAATGAGCTGAGACACCAATGCTGCGCAGATCAACACGTAGTAACTTTGGTCAGCCACCACTGAGGTATAGAGAATAGAGTGTACTAAGGAAAATGTGTAAATATGTGCTCTTATGTAAATAGACAGTAAATAGTAGTGTACAGAAGGGTGGAGGAACTGGACTCATCCCCAGGAATATTAAGTTAGGAAAAGCAAATTCCTTGAGGTTGAAACCAGGTCTCCTAAGCCAAGACGCCCATAGGTAAAATGTAAATGTGTATTTGAGTATATTACTTGCAACTAAGGAACCCATAACCATTAAGTGTATTGTGCGGCAGGACTTATTGCATGAACTTTGCCACCTCTTTTGAACTTTTACTTAAACATGGACCATTAGTCATGAGATTGGTTGTGGCAAAAACTTCTTTAACAGCCCGCGGTTGATGGATTAGTACCCTATGGACTGCACCTTTTTCCTGTTTTTTGGTTTTTTGTAAATTTTTGGTTTTCGAGACTTTGCACAATTTCAATGTTATAAATGTTTGAAAATTGTGTTTTTCAGTCCAGGAGTACTGAATATAACTAGGGGGGCATGTGGCACAGTTCGGTTGCCACAGAAACACCTGGAGCAGGGAAGGATTTCCACATCAGGTAAGCCCACACACTACACCTTCCACCCCAGACTTCGATGCTGCACTAGGCCCATGCCAGAGTGGAAGTCTAGCCAGTGTAAGGGACCCAAGAGTGAGGTTCGGAGGCGAGATGAGTTAGCAAGGGGGAGCGGAGCCATGCCGCCGGTTTGCCCCAGAAGAGCTACGTCGACAGCCCGGACACCGGAGTCTGAGCCTGCACAGGTCCAGTCAGCCCAGCGGTAAAGACCAGAGGCCAGGGAGACTTCAAGTCTCCTGGCGCAGAACTTGAGGCACAGCACTCAGCAGAGCCAGGAACCTTAGTGGATCTAGCGGTGCCCGCAGCAGGGCTCTCACAGCCTGCCATACAAGTGAGGACACAGGAGAGGGTCAGGGTATGGCTTCAGACAGCCCAGGACTAAAAGCACACACACACAGAGTCAAAGGGAGGTCTGATAACTCATCGGATGTGGAGATCCCGAACTGCTTCCAGACCACCCAGACTGTACCCTGGACTTAACCTTGAACAGCAACATCAATAAAGGTATGAAAACAACAACCCTGTGTGTGTGACTGCTACTGTGGCCCCTGATCCTACTCCCTCCATAGACTGTTCAACAATTCCCATCATGCACTACTGCCCTGGGGATTCTGCTCCACCTACGGGGAGCGAAACCATCTTGCTACTTTACCATCGCTCTGGAGGTCTGTTCTGCAGTGCCAGTAACATTACCGGAGCCGTAGGTGGCGTCACGAGTCACTATTTTTATTGACTGTTCCCCTTTTTCAGCGACCACCAAGGCCACGGAACCGGGCAAAGGCCTGTGATATCCCCAGTAAATCAACGCCCACAGCACCAGGGCGGGTCATGTGCGCTTTTTGACAGCGCACAGGAAAACGCTGTAGACTGTGTTTCCTGTGCGCTTAGGTAAAGCGCACTTCTTGGAGCTTTGTGTGTGGCCAGTTGGCAAAGTAAACATCGGGTTTCTATGGGGGTTTCTTTGGGGCTTCGTTGCCTGGCAGCATAGTGCAACATTGCTATCGGTGAGCTCTTCAGAAAAAGGCAGATAGTGTTGCCGGGGCCTGGGTTTTATGCTCCGGAGGCATTGAGCCTCAATGAGAAACCTGAATGAATAAGATGTGTGACCCAATACAATTGTTCCTATAGATTTGTCCTGGAATACTACTTATTATAAATATGTAGTAACGACTAGATGTTAAAGACATAAGAACTAATAGGTGGTTTCACAACAGCTGGGGAACAGCAGTTTGTGGACACCTGCACTGAGTTTAAAACACATCTATTGAAAATGTATGTAATCGGATAAATGTTACATTATCATTGGTCAATTAGTCTCCATATAAAGCACTAATCTGTAGTCTGTACCCCACTAATCCACTAAGGCTAGATTACTTCTTACACATAATTTATACCGATTTCTGTGTTTTCCAAGTCACAACAGTCAGGTTGTTAAATAATACCAATTATTTTGGTTGCAGTAGTGTTGCTGCTATGTAATCCTGTATGTGAGAGCATAGCGCTAATGGCAGACATTTCCTTGGAAACCACTTGTGATTGTAGCAGGCCTGTAATAGTAATATAATTGTACGTACATTTCAAGACTTTATGAAAATAATAGGTGTTTGATAAAAAGCAACCATGTAATGAAACATCGGAAGAGACATTAGGAGATGAAAAGTCTTCACCTAACACATCCAGCTCCTCATGGATATGATATACCTGACATATGGGGTTATGGTTATATACTAGGTATAAAAACTTTACATACCCCTGTTTAAAGTCTAAAAATTCAGAAGTTTTTACAGAAAAAAATTACTACTCTTTTGTAGCCATTTTCCTGCCCCGTAGCGTCCTCATTTTTGGAATCCGGGGTGTGTGATGGCTTATTTTTGCATCTTGAAGCTGAACATTCTAATTACCAATTTTTGGGTAGATGTGATGTTTCATCGCCCGTTATTGCATTTTATTGCAATGTTGTGGTAACTAAACTTAATTTTGGACTTTTTTCTCCGCTACACAGTTTACCAATCTGAATAATTGATTTTATATTTTGATAGATCGGGCATTTCTGAATGTGGTGATACTAAATATGTGTATTTTTTTTTTTTTTAAATGTAATAGTTTTATCTTCAAAATGGCAAAAAGGGGGTGATTTGAACTTATTTTTTTTCATAATTTCAAAAACGTTTTTATTATTTTACATGACCCCTTAGGACACCTCAGCACTACACATGCCGATCGCTTCTTCTGTGCACAGACCAGTTACTGCACATCTGTGAACAGGAGAAATGATCACTTTCTGTGGATGCTTGCGCTCGCAAGCCATTCACAGGAAGTGATTCCAGACAGCATCTGGGGTCATCAACTGACACCATTCTGTCATGGTAAAGCATCAAGGTCTCATGATCAGATCATGGGACCATTGATGCCAGCAGGGAATGCCGCAATCCCTGCCATGGTGCTTTGGATCGCACTGTCAGTGATTTACAGTGCAATCCAAAGGGTTAACTGCACTGATCGGATCGTTGATCGGACCGTTGCTATTACCTACACACAGGGGTGCACCAAGCCCCACTGCCGCCTGAGCCGCGGCACCGATTACGGGGGGGGGTGGTAGTGGAGCCCAGCACTGCCGCCCCTTCTGCCTCGCTACCGCCGCCTGAGCCGCGGCAGTGATTGCCCGCCGCGGCCGTGAGTACCGGGGGGGGGGGTGCTGTTGAAGCCCGGGGCGCCGCCCCTACTGTGACTCTCCCCCGGCGGTCGCCGCTTACCTGCGGTGCGCGCGGGGTGAGCGGCCGGCGCCATGACAGGGGGGGGCTGTGTGCATGAGGCGCCGTCCCCTTCTGCACTGCCGCTCCCCCTGCCTGCTGCCGCCTGAATGACAGGGCTCACACTGTCCAATGGCCGGTGCGGCCCTGCCTACACATGTCAGGTGATCAGATCAGCTGACATGTGTGAGGGAAGATGCGAGCTCAGCGCATGAGCTTGCATCAGGGAGAGGGACACGCCCTTGGTCATAAAGTGGTAAAATGCCAAAAATGTTGTTATGTATAAAGATCATACCATTCGAAAAAGAAGCTGAAATGTTTTCAGATGTAAAAAGAAGAATAACTGAAATAGTATGGTTGTATAAAAAAAGCATATCCTGAAACTGAAGTACCCTTTGAATTTATGACAGCATTTAATCTTCTTGGGTAGGAGGCTATCAAAATGCCTGGGTTCACATTTGGGCATCAGTTTTCTCCCTTGTTCTCAATAACCGATCTGTTTTTTTTTAGGGTGATTTTTGACCCTCCTGTGCCGCTCTGCGTTTTTTGGACTTTGTCTTTTTTTCCTAAACAATGCTCTAAAAAACGGATCTTTTGTGGCCATTTTTTGGAGGATCCGTTTTTCCTTAGGGCCCCATGTAAAAAAAAAAGGATCAATTTCTTTCCTGCATCCAATAAGCTGCTAATAACGTTTTTTGGGTCCAGTAATAAAACTGACACTATTTCAGTCACACTTGAGTACAGCATCAGTTTTTGAACTTAGAACAAAAAAGTGCAAAAAATGATGCCAATAACGGATCCAAGGCCAATAACGGATCAAGTGTGACCCCAGCCTATGCCACATCTAGGATTGCCAATCTTTCCCACTCTTCCTTGCATTAGCTCCAAATCTGTCAGATTGCGAGGACATCTCCTGAGTACGGTGCCCTCTTCCGGTCACTCACAGATGTTTAATGAGAATTCAGATATAGCTTCTTGGTGGGCCATTGCAAATTTGTGGGCCCAATGTATGAAAGGTTTTCGCCAGAATTCTGGCGTAAAAAGCTTTGAAAAGTCTAAAACAAATTGTGCAACATGGAGATATGCAAAAATGTTGTGATGTTTGACATTTTTACACCAGCTCTGCCAAGATGTGCACATGGGGCAGAACATGGGGTGCATCAGAGCAAGGTGACTCCCATTGGTCAAATTCATGACAATCGGCTGCGTTGGGTTTGCCATAAAGAGGAGCACACAACTTTGCTCCTCACTTCTGGTCTTAATTAATTGGGGAGGACTTTGATCTTCTGGTGAAGCGATTCTTTTGTTGATTTTGAGTTATGCTTAGGGTTGTTGCCGAAATGCGAAATTCCTCTTAATATTCGACTTTTTTTGTAAATGCCTGATGGTTTTGGTGCAAAACTGACTGATAATTGGAGCTGTTTATCATTCACTCCACCTTAACTAAAGCCCCAGTTCCAGCTGCAAAACAAATTCCCCAAGGCATAATGCTACCTCCACCATGTCTTTTGAGGATATGGTGTTCTTTTAGTGATTGACAGTGCTGATTTTGTGCCATGCATACCTTTTGGAATTGTGGCCAAAAAAGTTCAACCTTTGTCTTATCAGAATATAACACGCTTTCCCACATGCCTTTGGTAAAATTGATATATGTTTTGACAAAACAGCCAAATGTAGAGGTTGTTCTTTGTATGAAAAGGTTTCCTACATACCCTACTCCAGGGCAGTCATAAGAAGAATGTGGGAGATTGTTGTCACATGCAGTACACAATTATTACTTTGCCAGAAATTCCTGCAGCTCCTTTAATGTTGCTGTAGGCCACTTGGCAGCCTCCTGGAACAATTTTGAACTTGTTTTTTCATCAATTTTTGAGGGATGTTGTGAGAGATCAGATTCCATTTTCTCTCTATGTATTCATCTTGCCTCATAACTCCTCTTTACCATGTTAATGAAATTACACTGGTAGGAGAAGAAGTTTCACATTTCTGTTCAAGCCCTTCATTTCAAAGTGGCTACATCTTTTAGCATAAAATTTCCTTTGTTTGTGACACTTTTTAAGTGTGTCAGTAAACTAATAAAGCATAAATCCAGCTTAGTTCACCATACAAGGTAGTCTGTGCTATATTGATTTTCAAAGCATTTGTAAAATATATATTATTATTTGGAGTTCAAAAAGCATAGAAAAAAAGTTAATTTCACTTACACCATCCAATTCTATGTAATGTCACTGTTGTGAAGTCTTCACATGTCTGCATAGTAGATCTAATACCTGATATCTTTCAAACATAAGATCCTTTTGCTGTGTTGGTTCCCAATGGCTAACATATTGGACCTTCATACTCATGCATTTACAGGAGACAATTTTAGACCTTTAATCGAGCGCCATCGACTATGGTAAAATTATCCGGCTCTTGTGTATCTGCTCCTCAAACAGGTCGACAAAGTATAATGAGATTGGATCGATCACTAACAGATCAGTGTACCCACACAGATGACTTATTGGCAGCACATCTTCTGTGTACACCAGGTAATGTGCTGCCGAGAAGAATGGTCCTGATTCATTAACACATGTGTTGTATATACCAGTTTTAATAAAGCCACTAGAGTAATATTCACTCATTAAAAGGTACATACCACTTAGGCTAGGGTCACACTTTAAACCAGAATTGCGTTCACCGCATCCAGATCCGGATTTGGTGAACACAATTGCGTTCACACACATTTTTATAAAAAAAATGTGCGGATGGAACCGCAATGCGGTAACCGGATTGCTCCGGATGTGTAATCCGGAGCAATCCGGTTACCGTACAGTTTGCTCATCCCTGCTGCCGCAGGGATGAGCAAACTGTTAAATCTTTGAAAAAACCTTTAATATTAATAATAATTGCTCCCTTCATGTCTCTAGGGGGTGCCCACTCCCCCTAGAGACATGTTGCCTGCATACTAAGCCAGCTCCAATTTTGTGAATGAAGACGCCGGCTCCTCTGACAGCAGCGCACATACTATACGTACATAAACGCAGATGTGACCCTAGCCTTAATGAATTAGGAATCTTATAAGCGCCGTGTGGCTGCAGCACAAATGTGCATACACACAAATGCATACACAGAGCACATACATACACACACACACATATACATGGATGATAGTGTTAAGCTTTAAATTGTTCCTGCAAATGAAGTATTTATCCCAGAAAATTACTGCAATGACACTTGTTTTTTTACACATGTTTATTTTCTTTGTGTGTGTATTAGAGCAACACAAAAAAAACATGAAAAAAAGACAAATTGGACATAACTTCACACAAAACTCCAAAATGATGCAGACAAAATAGTTGGCACCATCATCTTAAAATTTCGTTGCACACCCTTTGGATTAACTAATTGCACTAAATCACTTCATATAACCATCAAGTAGCTTCTGACACCTCAATTGGAATTTTGGACCACTTTCCTTTTGCAAACTGCTCTAGATCTCTTATATATGAGGAGTCTTCTCCCAAAAGCAATTTTAAGATTTCTTTACAGGTGATCAATGGGATCCTTTGATACTCTTCAGATTTCATGATTATAGAAACTTAATTAATTCCAGCTCACCCAGTTGCTCTATGCTCATCCACCTGGGGCTCAGACACCGGCCTCACCCTGACCTCACATCAAGGATAATGGAAAAAATTGGAGTCTGACTCAACAGGACTGGATTTTCCATTTTCTTTTTCAAAAGAAAATAAAGTGCACACAAAAGAAAAGTTTACATGGTTGGCATGACACACTCGAGATGTTTCGACTGCACTAAGCAGTCTTACGCATGACCAGGGGTGGATTAAGAGTTGCCAGGGCCCTGGGCTGTATAGAAGGCGTGGACCCCCACAAGTGGGTGCATCATATGTGCACACACAGAACACATATGCACACACACAGGACACGTATGCACACACATGACGCATATGCACACACAAAAGACATGCACACACACACAGGACAAATATGCACACACAGGACACATATGCACACACAGGACATATATTCACACACACACACCTCCCCCCCGACACACACAGTCCCTCTGCATTAAGACCCCCTTCTCCTGTGCCCTCACAGTAACAGGAACTTGCTCCACCACTTATCAAAAAAGAAAGTGCAATAAATCTTTGGCTCCTTTACAGCGCTTACGTCTTCCTCCAGTCTCTTGACTCTCTACACCCTAAGGTCCCTGCAGCAGTATGATGACGTCATCACACTGCTGCACGTTGGAACAAAAAATTGTGGGTTAGGGCAAAGCGCAGCAGCTCGAGTATTAGATCACTCATCGCGCTATCCCAACCGGCAGCCCTCAAAAAGAATTTAATGGCCTCCAGACCATCGGAATGGTGAAAGCATGTGTAGAGGGACTCAATGTCAGCAGTAACATCGGGTTGCACAAAGATCCTGTCGATCCGGGACAGGACATCCGTAGTGTCACGGACATAGGCAGAGTCTCAACAAGTGGCTTCAAATAAAAATCCCCCTGGGTCTCCTCTGACTCACCCCAGGGCCGTGGGGTACCCGGTTCCGGGCGTTGATTTACTGGGGGATATCACAGGAGGCCTGTGACCGGACTCGTGGCCCTGGAGGACGCTGAAAAAGGGGTTAAAATGAAAATAAAAGATAAAGAAAGTTTGTGACGCCACCCATGGTATCCGGTAATGGTACCGGCGCTGCTGCAGACCTCCGGGGATGGTGTTGAGGCAGCTAGTTGGTAACGCTCCCCGTAGGTGGAGCAGGATCCCCGGGGCAGTGATGAGATGAATAGAGATTCACACAGGGAGGCAGCTCGTCAGGTGGAGATGCAGGCTCACAGTTGATGTTAAGGGCAGGATCAGGGGCCGTAATAACACACACACACACACACTCACACATGCTTGAAGTTGTTTCCGTACCTTTTACTGATGATGATTTGGGTAACATCCACAGTACTGTCCAGGTGGTTGCGTGGCAGTTCAGGATTTCCATGCCCGATGAGTTGTGAGGCCTCCTTATTCTGGGTGTGCATGCTTAAGTCCTTGCCTGTCTGAAACCTGGCCCTGACCTCTCCTGTGTCCCTCACTTGTGTAGCAGCCTGTGAGAACCTTCTAATGGGCACCGCGACTCCTCTGCGATCGCTGGCTCTGTTAGTAGCTGTGCTGCAAGTACTACCAGGAGACTGAAGTCTCCTGGTCCTCTGGTATTCTCTGCACTTACACTGGCTAGGTTTCCCTCTGGTACGGGCCTAGCACGGCTCCGTTTACCAGGAGTCTTCCTCAGTACTGCCCTGTACTGAACTGCTTAACTCCTCCCCCGGGCCTAAATTTATAGGGGACCTTGCCTGAAGTCGGAAAGTAGAGCTCCCCCTTCAGGTCTGGGGTGGAAGGTGTTGCATGTAAGTTTACCTGATGTGAAAATCTCTCCCTGCACCAGGTGTTCCTGTGACAACCAAACCGTAGGGGTGCCACACCTCCATAGCGTTTCATTTTATTCAAATGTTATCACGCTTAAACTGATGCTCCCTGAACTTGCAGGACAACTTGAATTTCTTTGGAACGAGATTGGGGTTCTTTATCCACCATCCGGACTATACTACAATGCAACATTTCATCAATTTTTCTCTTCTGTCCACATCCAGGGAGATTAGCTTCAGTGTCATGGCTTCTAAATTACATTATGTTGCACACCACGGACAAAGAAACATCAAGATGTTTGGAGATGGAATAAATGGAAAGAAATGTTCTGTGCTCCGTGGGGATTGTCAGTAGAAAGCTTAGGTGAGCTCGATTCTATGTGATCTTTGGAGATGGACTTGTAACCTTGAGATTGTTGATATTTTTTCATTACCAGCCTGAAGAAGGGAACTCAGCGTCCCGAAAGCTTGCTATGTTTACCATCTTTTCAGTTAGCCATTAAAAGGTATCAACCACTGAGGACTCTCAGATTGCAATATATTTTTCTATCTACTGGCTAACACGGTATAAATATTCTTGATATTTTTGAACAATTTTGGTTCTTAAAGGGAACCTGTCACCCCATGCTACCCCCCTGACCTATCACGCGCTGTCCCTACACCTTCCTAGCTGCTCCCTAACCATCCCTCTCTGCTGTAAATCCGCTCTATAAATATGTTTAAAAATGACATAATTTACAGGCTAATTTACGTCGCTCAGTCAGGAGACTGGAAAGGTGGCTCCGGGCTCTATTCTCCCCTCCTCGCTGCATCACTGCACGCAGGGGCGGACACAGACTATACTGGGCCCCTGTGCAAGAAATTCTTTTGGGCCCCCCCTTCATAGTGCAACAAAGTTATGTAAATCTAAAGATAGTAATGTTTATAAATGCTGAATATTTTAGTGCAGGAAAATCAGCAGCATATCAATTCTTGCTGTGGTTTTTCCAACACTAAATGAGCTGTATATATAATATTGATCCTATGAAGGGCTGTATTTATTATTTGAAGGCTACTGCTGGGCTGTATATATTATCTGGAGGCCAGTTGCAGCATCCAAGTAATATATACAGCCCAGCAAAGCTTCCAAATAACATATATAGCCCAGCAGAGTCTCCAGGTAATATATACAGCCCAGCACAGCCTCCAGGTAATATATATAACCCAGCATAGCTTACAGGCAATATGTACAGCCCAGAACAGCTTCCAGGTAATATATACAGCCGAGCACAGCCTCCAGGTAATATACACAGCCCAGCATACCTTCCTAGTAATATATATGTGCACAAGGGGAGACAGGCACAGATGACTGCGGTAGCAGAACCAACATCAGTAGATGAATGCGGTAACAGAACGACCCATGAATGCAGCAACAGAATCTCCATCATTAGATGAATGCAGCAACAGAACTACCTATAGTAGATGAATGCAGGGTCATAAATATCATCAGTAGATGAATGCAGGGACAGAACCACCATCAGTAGATGAATGCAGCACAAGAATAACTGTCAGGACATGAATGCAGTGACAAGCTTACTACAGTGATCAATTTCAGTGTCAGATCAGCCCCATGATACAATTATTTCATATATACCTAAACCTCCCAGCACGTCTTTAAAAATGGTAAGGAGATGCTGGGAGTTGTTATGACCAGTCAGATGAGACGAAGGCAGGATCACAAACATTTACATTATGTTACCTTATACTGTAGATGACATCTTCTCTGATTGGTATTGTTCCCAATCCTTTTCTTTCATTGTAGCACAGGCGCCATGATAAGATGAAATCCACAGATCGTCTCTCCAGACTTCCCTCTTCTCCATCTTCAGCAGCACTTTTCGACACGATATCCTTAAAAATGAAAGTATCATTATACTGCCCCAGAAATATACATATCCCCCCCACACATAGCCCCACTGTATAATACACACACACAGAGCGCCACTGTATAACACACACAGCGCTACTGTATAAAACACAGCGCTACTATATAACACACACAGCGCTACTGTATAACACACAGTGCCACTTTATAACACACACATAAGACACAAAGGCCAGGTTCTAGGTTTTTGTAGGCCCCAGGGGAAAGCATCTGAGTGGGCCCCATACTGGCTGTACATATATAATATAGAGGCTGCGGGTTGTGTAAATATGATATAGAGGCTGCGAATATATAATATAGAAGCTGGGGGCTGAATATATATGTAATATAGAGGCAACAGGCAATATAATTATATATATATATATATATATATATTATAATATATATATATATATATATATATATATTATTATTTTTTTTTTTTTTTTTGTTTGTTTATGGTTCTTAGCACATGCATTGACCAATATATGCCAGCCCTTCAACCTCGTCTCGGTGACCATAATTCTGAAGGGTCCCTGTCTACACTATAAGCCTCTCTCGTACCTTAGAGGGTCTCTTCTACAATAGGCAGTAGCAGGAGACATACCTCTTCAGTTGGACCCTATGGTAGGGAGGCAGGAGTGCATGTCCAGCAGTGGAACCAGCTTGCTCCACACATAACATATATTGTGAGGTAGCACCCAGGGAACCCGCTTGCATAACGACAAAACACGTGTTTATAATTTTGCAAATGTCTACCCATTTATTTTTCACATATAAATAACATAACCCGGGTAGCATGTTTGACACATTGCACATTAATTATAAACACCATACATAAATACACCATACATTTACATAGAACATTACATAAAACATATATTGCACCTAACATCATATAGTTACCCAGGACCTGTAACCACCTCTCTGTCCCCATTGGAGCGGGTTATTACACACAGTATGTGATCCATCATATAAACATCCATGGATCACACGCATCCTTCCACACGCTCACAGCCCATCATATAAATATCCATGGACTGTGGCATTTCTGGGTCCATGACAGGGATTGGCAAACCTTAATACCCGGGAAACTCATCCGTTACCTACTATAGGAGCCCTATTAACCCCTGTGTCTGGCCACAGGCTCACCCACACCATTGGAGGCCGTGGTTGAGGGACAGGTACCCGCTGCAAGCAGCAGGGCAAGCCTCCCTCTCATCCCACAGGGACGGAACGCCTCCAATACCATCCACTCCAGCTGGCGCTCTCCCACAGACACCGCACATGGCCTTTCTACCTAAGAAATAACATACACATATAGTTCAACAGGTCCCTCACTGACTATCTAGTCGGACCTAAGGGCGGTCATGCCCGCCTGGCACATTTCACGCACAGGGTGCACAGTTCACTCAAGCATACGGGAACTACGGGAACTGCTTTTCTTACTAGGCGCGGATCCGGGTCTCGCTACCTGGGTCATGGGTACACCCAGCGTCCCCAAGGGCTCCTTTCCTGGACGTATCTCAACCATATGCCCGGACCAGTATCCACTGGGTTCAGCCACGGCTTCCCCACTCCAGGAGCTGTCACGACCTCGGTCCTAGGCACCGGCATGGAGCTAGCATGCTCCCATCATATTCATGCACACAGAGCCCTGGACTGCTCTGCACTCTGGCTGATGATCAGGATCACAAAGCTCTCTGGCTGATAATGATCTCCCACTCAATCAGCTGGCAGGCTCTTATCGTGCCTGCCACACCCCCTCTGACACATCCACCTGAGCTGCTACTACTCAGGACACATCCACCTGGGTTGTCAGCAATCAGCACCCATTACTTCCCTCAGGGCCTCATCGATCTCATGAGCCACTCACAGCCGCTCATTGGTCTCATGAATGTTTCAGATCCACAGCACTCACACTCAGATTTAACACCTTGTGTTCCAGATAGGTTCACACAGCGACATCACAAGAAAACCAGCCAGTGTGAACAGGATCATACCCTGATCCTGCATGTGATGCGCCCCGGACATGGGGACCATGACGGCAGTGCCTCACAATATATATATCTAATATATAAAGCTGAATGTGTGTATGTGTGTGTGTGTGTATGTCCGGGATTGGCATCTACACCGTCGCAACTACAGCCACAAAATTTTGCACAGTCACACGTTTGGATCCAGAGAGCGTCATAGGCTATGATGTGAGGCGAAATTTTAAACCCGCGCGTTCAAATTCACCAAACAATCTTGGCCCTATCTACATAGTGGAGAGAAAGTGACAGTTACCAGTTGTGAATGAGAGGGACTTAATGACAGCACCAAAGACTAACAGCATATACCAGCATATAGTCACTAAGGTGGGTCCCTGACATGGAATATTCACCACGCACGGGGACATGTATACACACCACATGCACACAAAGGGTAACAGCTAAGGTGGAGTCCCAACATTGGATACTCACCACACACCCGAACACAACACAGAGACACACACACCACACAGACACCCCCCACAGGGACTCACACATACACACACCCAATAGGGACACATGCACTCACCCCACAGGGACACACACACCACAGGGACATACACACCCCACAGGAACACACAGACCCCATAGGGATGGACACACACCACAGAGACACCCCTCCCCCCACAAGGACACACACCACAGGGACACCCCTCCCCCCAAAAAGGACACACACCACAGGGAATCCCCACAGGGACACACACACCACTGGGACACACACACCCCAGGGACACACACATCAGACAGACAGACACAGATGTGCACAAATCACCTCATACATATGGTATCTTTAACTCCCAAAAATAAACATCTGATTAAATACAGCCAATGTGCAACTCATGTGCCATATAGGGAATTAAGGCAGATGTCAGTCACATGAGCTGTCTTTTATGTGTATGTGTGAGGTAACATATACTGCCCGGCCGGGGGAGGGTTTACTATTGGCTGGAGATTTATTAGGCTGCCTACAGCAACCAATCACAGCTCAGCTTCTATTTTCCTACAGGTCATTAATATGACATATTCAAATTCTATTTTGTTATAGCTAACAGCAGTTATTTATTAACCCGGGCGTAGCCGGGTAGTACAGCTACGGTAGTATATTATATAGGCTGCAGGCTGTGCCTCTCCCCCTGTGCGCTGAACCTCTTTCCCACTGTCCTCTCCCCCCTGTGCGCTGTACCACCCTCCCCTGTGGACAGTGACTGTCCCCCCCGTGCGCTGTGCCTCTTCCCTGTGCCCCCCTCCACTGTGCCTCTCACCCCGTGCGCTGTGCCTCTCCCCAATGCCTCCCTCCACTGTGCATTGTGCCTTTCTCCACTGTGCACGGTGCCTCTCTCCCCTGGGCACTGTCTCCCCCCCATACACTTTGCCTCTCGCCAACTGTGCGCTGTGCCTCTCCCCCTTGTGGATTGTGCCTCTCTCCACCTCCTCCAACAGGGGGGGCCCTGGGTTTCCACTCTCCATCCCCTTGACCTGTCCCGTGTCTCCCTCTCCTTCACATGGGGGGGCCTGTGTCTCCTCTCCCCCTCACAGGGGGCCCTGTGTCTCCTCTTACCCCAAACTCCCCCCCCCCCAACCTGTTGCCTGTCCCTATCTCTCTCACAGGGGGCCCTGTGTCTCCTATAACCCCCCACCTGTCTCCTGTCGCCCTCTCCCTCACAGGGGGGACATGTGACAAAGATCTCCTGTCCCCACTGACCCTGGGGGGCCCTCAGCACCGGATCTCTCACCACAAAGCTCCTCACCCCCCAGCACTGTCTTTTACCTCCCCTGTGTTGTGTGTAGCCTTTCTCCCTCCTGTCCGACTGCTTCTAGCATTTAGCCAGCAGCATGTCAGGAGAAAGTGAAAGTGAAACTGATATGCTGCCGGCTCGGCTATAAGGAGGAAAGCTGCACACAACACTAAACACACACAGTCACCCACACCCACTCCTCAGTACATGTAATCTTCAGCTTCAGTGCTATGGAACAGTCACCACTGTGACGGCTGAAGCGTTCTGGCCTCCTCTTCCTCCTCCGGCCCTGAGTCACCAGCAGCAGTGTGTGAGGAGGTCGCAGAGTGATGACCTCACCACACACTGCTGCATGTCGGTGGCTGGCAAAGTACACTGCAGTTTCCCCTGCAGTCCTGGGTGCTGACGCCGCTCTGCCAGCAGCATCTACCCCCAATCGCTGACTTTAAATAGCATGCAAATTAGCCATGTGAACAGCTAGTGGTGCTGTGCTGGACCTCAGGGCCCCACTCCCGCTGGGGGTCCCCAGTTCATTGAACATGCTGCACGTGCAGTATATCCGCCCCTGACTATGTAGCGACCGGTGGTAAGGCCGCGGGTGTGTGTGTATGATCTTTCTCAACAGAATCCTCATACTCAGGTTTAACCGATAATAACATTTCTTTACTGTAAAACATATTTATCTCACAGTCAACCGAACTATATGCACACTTGTATATATTAGAGTCTCTGGATCTTCACTTCTTCCGGGTACGCAGCAAGAAAAGAAAACACAACAATGAAGGTATCTTTCCCTAACTTTCCCTAAAATCACGTACCAGTCTTATCACAGAAGAAGATGTCGCTCCCACGTAGCAGGCCTGGGATCTCCTCACTCTTCTTCTTTGGTCTCCTTCTGCAGGTAACAGTCTGTCTCTCCCAGTCTCAGGGCACACAGAGCAACAGCAGAAGGGAGATCACAGCAGCACAAATGGCTCCCTTATGTCGGTCACGGCCCCTGCACATGCACTCTGGGTGCTCGGCGGGCAAGGTTTTGCAGAGCGGCCAGAGTCACAGCACCAAAGTCCAGTGGCCCAGGATCAGTCACAGGGGCTTCTGCGGGGTGATTTTTCCGGCAAGGTGTAGCAAAGTAGTCCACTTTAAACAGACATCCACAGGCAGATCTTCTCAGCTCTGGATTTATACTGCACTGACTCTCTGCTTTCACTTCCTGGTTAAACAACAGAGATGGCTGGGAGTTTCCCAGCTCTGTGATTGTACAGTCCACTGATGCCCCCTGGTGGACAAGTGCGGACTGTGCACAGTTCATTTCAGTTTCAATTTCAATAATACAATCTGAATTGTACACCTCATTACAACTACACGCCCCGCTGGGCGTCATCATTCGGTCTTGATCTCCTCCTCTGTTGGAATCTCCTGCCTTCCTCTCCTCCTATGATGCATTGGCCTTATGTCATATCCGGCCTGGGGCATTGTGGGGCTTAATCACCTGCAGGGGCGGACTGGCCCAGGTGGCAGGGGGGCAAGTGCCCCCTGGGCTGGTGATGCAGTCCACATCTAGGGCTGGCCCCCTACAGAAACGGGCCTGCAGCGGGCGGCGCTGTGCGGCCGACGCGGCGATACCCGGTCCTCACAAATTTCTACTAGCACCCACCCCTCCCCCCCCCCCCGGTCTTCAAAAATGTCTTTTCCTTTTTCTGTTCTCCATGATGCACTGCAAAGATTGAGTCAACTTCTCCCTTTTTTATCTGGTTTCAGTGTGATTTTCATATTGCCCACACCTGTTACTTTGCACAGGTGAGTGTGAACGAGCATCACATGCTTGAAATAAAGGTGTTTACCCCAGTGGCGTAACTTCAGGCTCAGGGACCCCGATGCGAAAGCTCCAACAGGGCCCCCAATTATTGCAAATCTTTGATAGTATTAGTCTTTTTCTATAGGCCAAAGGGACTTTTGGGGCCCCCCTAGGCTGCAGGGACCGGGTGCGATCGCAACCCCTACACCTATTGTAGTTACGCCCCTGGTTTACCCTTAATTTTGGAAAGTTACCAACAATTTTGTCCGATTCATTCCTGGGATTTTGTGTGAAATTACATCTAATTTCCCTATATTTCTCAGTTTTATTTTGTTTCTCCAATACACACAAAGGAAGTAAAGGTGTATAACAAAATATGTGTAATTGCAATAATGTTTTGGGAGAAATACTTCATTTTCTCAAACAATTTCGAGGGCGCTAACACTTTCTGCCATAACTGTACATGGATAGAGAAAAAAACAAGAAATATTGGTGCAACATTAGTAAGAGAAAATATTGGCAAAATAAACCATGCCTTACTATAGATTAAATATACATTTATCAGTTATTGTATAACAGCAATTATAGCCCTTAGCATTAATGAGTATACTCTCATCACAATTAGGCTTGCCAATTAATGACTGCAAGCATAAATCTACAAAACCATGACAAATTAATTAGTAAATTATATGGGAAAATAGTATAATTTTCCATTATTCCTTTAAATAGTAACAGAAAATTGGGTGTTTTGTAATTGTTTTTTTCTAAACATATCCAACCATTATCATTACGTCCACTTGGAAGATTAACACATTTCCAAGGTCTAGAAATAGGTAAAGGTATTATAGACGGGCAATAGTAGTTCTATTAATATAAGGGAGTCTTGTCTGGGTTCTTTAAGTGCAGATAGCCTGGCGGTAATGATACAATAAGTCGTCTGACCCATCTCCCTCTGTATATGGTAAACAGTAATCATCCTTGAATTTCAACCTCCAGTCCTAACTTCGATTAAAAAAAAAATTCCCATTGGGCCCCGTCTCTCGTAGTTTAGTTTAACATCGGTGGTAATCAAGAGCTCTCCAGCTAAACACAGCTATATTCTTCTAATAGCCGCATCTCTTCATACAATCATTGACTAGGAGGAGAAGAGTGCGGTGAAAGCTCTTCAATGCCGAGATGTTAGTGGTTCTCCAGCATCAATCAGAGAGGAACAACCCGTAAGTGGCTGCCTGCATTTACATGAAATATTCAGCCCACATTCAGTTTTGCTTTTGCCTCTCTCCAGCCATCACTTTTAGAAAGAAGCTACAATCATCTCGGTTAGAGGAGGCCGTTTGGGGACGTGATGTACCTTTTAATGTCAGGCCTCCCGCAGACTGCTAGTTCTGTAATGAGGCGGCAGGCTGTGCTACATTGCCAAAGGTCCCCCTGTGTCTCGCTGTCTCTCTCTTATGTTCTATTTATTTTAGCGAATCGGAAAAGTAACTCATTAACCATAACAAAACACTCTTACAGAAATAAGGCCCTTGTTATTGTAAGGCTCGATTGTAAAGGGTCAAGTGGAGAGAGAGACGAGCGGCACGATTGTCTTCTGATCCAATGCTTTAGTTTTATATGTGAAGGGCCTGGACAATTTTTCTTTTAAGCCTCTTGTACAGTGTATCAAGTAATATCATTAAACTCACACCAGTGAGAGATTTGCAGGTAAATATTAAAAAAGTAACGTGTTCCAATCCGGAATTTCATTACTGAAATGATCGACTACATGGGACAAAATGTGGGACGAACCTGTAAAAATGTGTAAAAAATGGTCTATGTCGCTGCTAAAGGAAGATATTTTGTATCAATATATTAAGAATTTAAATTGTATATTAACCCCTTCCTGCTGGGGTCATTTTCCATTTTTGCTCTTTTCTTTTATCCTCCCCTTTTTTCCACGGGCCATCCATTTTTTATTTTTCCACTGACATGGCGTGTTTGTTTTTGGGACGATTTGTAGTTTTGAATGATACCATACATTTTAGGATGTAGTGTACTAAAAAAAGTAAAAAAAAAGATTCCAAGTGGGGTGAAATGGTAAAAAAAACAATTCAATCAGTTTTTAATGTTGTTTATTGTGCGGTAACAACAATCACATGATTCTTTGAGTCGGTATGATTATCAAAATTGTATATATTTTTTTAAATATTAGAAAAAAAAAGACTGGTTGGCATCACTATTTTCTGAGATTTGTAATGTTTTTAATTTTCCGCCACGTTGGGGGCTGTGTGGGGAATTATTTTTTGCTTGGCAAGCTGACAATTTCCTTTTGAGGACAAGAGATATTTTGATCAGTTTTTATTACATTTTTTAGAGTGGTGTGAAGATTGAAAAAACACAGTCCATTTGCTTTAAAGGGGTTGCTTGGGCTTTTTGTATCATTTATATGTTTATCTAGGTTGCTTAATGTTGACAGCTTGTAATTTACACCCTGTCAACATTTTGCAGCATTACCAAGATATCACTATCTTGTGTCTGCAAGACACCAACCGGGGGGGGGGCGTGTTTGTTTTGGTGCTTGCATGTAAATGGATAACTGGTTGTTTATGCCCAGTCTCCTAGAAACATGCCTCTGACTCCAACAGACCCCGCCCCCAGGCTCAGCATACCCAGTCACCCCCAGGTTCCTACAAGCCTGTCCCCCAGTCTCAGCATACCCAGCCACCACCAACCTCCTACAGGTCCACCCTGCCCCCTGTCGCAGCATATCCAGTCACCCCCAGGCTCCTACAGGCCTGCCCCTCCAGTTTCAGCATATCCAGCCACAAACAAGCTCCTACAAACCCACCCTACCCCAGTCTCTGCATACCCAGCCACCCCCAGGCTCCTAAGCCTGCCCCCAGTCTCAGCATGCCCAGCCAACTCCTGGCTCCCACAGGCCCTCCTCAGTCCCAAGTATGGCCGCCCCCTAGTCCTCAATATGACCACCCACCCCCATTGTACACACCGGTCACCACCTCCTCTGACACAGTGTGCCGAATCTGTAGGTGTGTGAAGGAGATGACCACTGAGTGCACTAAGCTGCAGATTTGGTACACTGTGTCAGAGGAGGAGAAGAGAGCTGTATGCAACGCAGTGTGCGCTCACCTCTGCCTATGTGGTCACGCTGTCAGTGGAGCTGGTCCTCCTCTCTGCCACAGCCGCCTGCTCTGTGCCCCGCTCTGTGCTGAAGGAGAGCAGGAGCATTAGCTTCACTGACACAACGGGACTCAGCATGGGGCACAGAGCGGGCGGCTGCAGCAGAGAGAAGGACAAACTCCACTGACAGCATGGCCACAGGGAAGGAGGTGAGTACACACTGCATTGCATACAGTGATCACCTCCTTCTCTGAAACTGTGTGCCAAATCTGCAGCTTAGTGCACTCAGAAGCCATCTTAACACAGCTGCGGATTAGGCACACTGTCAGAGGAGGAGGTGACTGCTGTGTGCAATGGGGGTGGGTGGTCGAATTAGGGCCCGGGAGGTGGACATTTGTGGGGATGGGGAGGGCTTGTATGAGTCTGGGGGTGGCCGGGCATGCTGAGACAGGGGATAGGGCATGAGTGTAGGAGACTGGGTGTAAAGAAACAGTTATGCATTTACACACAAGCTCAAAAACAAACATGCCCCTTGCTTGGTCTCCTCCAGACTCAAAATAGTGATGTCTAGGTAACAATGCAAAATGTTGACAGGGTATAAATTACAAACTGTCAACATTTTACAGCGTAGATATACATATAAATTATAAAAAAAAAAGCCCTGACAGCCCTTTTAACTATTTAATTATAATTATTAAAAATAATAAAAATAAAATGACCAATTAATTTTGTTTTTTATTTTTTGGGGTAAAAAAAGTAAAAAGTTGGAAACCAGCAAAACTCAGCTAAAGTGGAGAAACAAAAATGAATGAGAAAGATTCTAGGTAAAATAACAATAGGCACGAAACAAAATGGAAAATGTCCATAATTTTTCATATCAGCGAACAAGAGAAATGGAGAATGCAGCATCCACGGAGAGTCCCACAAAACTGAAGATATGACCAAAATCAGCAAATGTATTAATGAATATTAAAATTGTTTGTTAAAAAAAATACAAGAAAGATAAAACATAATATATCCTGATCCAGTTCGGATAATAAATTATGATATTTAGTCATACCTATGGGTAAGGATCATAATTTATGATTCAAAATGCGTCAGGTTACATTATTGGCTTTCTTGTTTTTTTTTTAACAAACAATTTTAATATAGATTAATACTTTTGCTGATTTAGGTCATATCTTCGGTTTTGTGAGGCTCTCCGTGGATGCTGGATTCCATCTTTTTCTTGTTTGCTCCTAAGTATTACCTTCTCAAGGATACACTGACCGGGACATCTGGGTACCACCCCCTTTAGGATTTTATTCTCATGGCAATACGGTAGACTGAATACTTTCTTTACTTGGTTGTCTACATTTTTTTCATAGTTTGTCAATGTCAGATAGACGTTTTAGATGGGATTTGTTCTTCTCTAGGGCTCTTCACTTCTGGGATTCCATGAGTTTTTAGTGCAGTCACTAGCTCCATTCTTGGTCAAAATTACTGGGGCCAGTGAACCCCATTGAAGTTGATATGTATTTTAATAATTCTTACACAACTTATTTAATGACCTATACACATCTGAAAATAAGGTTTACACAGTACAAAGTTTGTTAGCTGATTGTACTTTAAAAGACTGACAGAAATGACTCCCAATTCTCTCCTTATATCTTTGAGGCATTTTCAGAATAATATATAATCAAATATGTCATGACTTGTGGGTATCAAGCTGTGTTGCAGTGGAATGAAATTTGAAGGTTTGAAATGAGGAATCTATGGTCCGGTGGGAGATCTTTAATCTTGGAAGTTAGGGGACCTATGTTCTCAGTGAGTGTTTGATCTCTCTTGAAAATAGATTTAAGCAGAACTAGCTAGAGTCAAGCTAAACAGACATGAAAGAGTCATGCGTCCCTTGTTCTGCTGCCTAAAAGTTCTCTACAACAGGTGACACTAGCGCTGGCTTTCATTTTACAATAGACAGTTGTGAGCTGGAGGCCAAAAGAACGTGACCAGATGGCATCACGCTCAGAGAGAGACGTGCGCTTAAACCACCGGCTCAGCCCTTATTTTCTAGGATCGCTCTGCAGAGCTTCCTCATGACTAGTTTTCAGTAACATTACTTACAATTCTTATAGGTAAACCTCTCCACACAAGACATTGCCAAGTTCCTGAAAGTAGCAGAATTTGCAATCCTTATTTTAAAATATATTACGGGTATATGCCAAAATTATGTAAGTATTATGGAAAGGACTACAAAAAAGGAGAAAAAATTTTGGACAAAGTTTTTCTAGTACCTACAGCATAGTAAAATAATTCAACATAGATATCTAATTCAATAGAAAGAAAGAAAGAAAGAAAGAAAGAAAGAAAGAAGAAAGAAGAAAGAAAGAAAGAAGAAAGAAAGAAAGAAAGAAAGAAAGAAAGAAAGAAAGAAAGAAAAGAAAGAAAGAAAGAAAGAAAATACTCACTTGTTGCCTTATCTGTCCCCACTGTCAAGCACCAACACTCTGCAAATTGGGGCATGAGAAGTTGATCACACTCATTACTCATGAAGCTACTCATTAAGGAGCTGAGGCAATCTCAATGGACAAAGAGTAGTGTCCTTGTTCTGTCCATTTATGCTCAGTAGAGTATTTGTAGTTTGACACTTTTTATGATCCGTAAGAGGTGATATGTTATCCCTTTATGACATTTAGATATAAACCATACACAGTAGGAGGAACAGAGGGGCACTCACCGGTCAGTTTCTTCAGGCATATTTATTAGACACACGGTGCATAAATTATTCAAAGCTGCATCACGGGCTGGGAGAGGAGCTGGAGACACAGGAAGACAGCCGTTTCGCACTCGCAGGTGCTTCGACGGGTCTACAAATGGTGTCCTCCAGGACAGTGATGCACCTTTGAATAATTTCTGCACCGTGTGTCTAATAAATATGCCTGAAGAAACTGATCCATGAGTGCCCCTCTGTTCCTCCTACCGTGTATGATTTACATCGCAATTCCATTGTGTGAGGGTGCACCGCTGTGGTTTACGGGCCAGGTGTGGCTGCTGCCCCCTGAGCAATGCACTGTGCAGCTGCTGCTCCCTGCTGTGGTGCCCGGAACCCCTTCCACTGTTTTTTGACATTTAGATATGTTTAGCACAATCTAGCAGCATTCCTATAGATGCAGGTGTCTTCCCCTTTAAGTTCGCTGTACTTTGTGGGACCATCCCCCTGCTTCTCTGTGAAGAAGGAGACATTTTTGCAGACAAACCCGGGCTCCAGGCAGACAAGACATGTGTCCCTTACTCCTGCTCATTCTTTACAACTACAACCTTTCTTGAAATAATCCAGTGAGGATTGCAGGACAAATTGTATGCTTATGTTAGAATCTGTGTATGTTGCAGTGACTATTATACAAATGTAGTGTTAGTAGAGATGTAGTATGCCCTGAAATTTTCATCTTAGTTGGTGTTCCATGCACTGTTTACAGCTTAATAATATGTTGTGTAGAATTGTGCTTTTTGCAATGAATATTGCATAGATGCTTATGATTTATGTATTCAATGTACATTTCTGTGTTATATTATGACTGTTGCTAGTTTCTGTGATATACCCAGTATTAATTGATACCATTTGTAATTTTATCACTAAGTGTATCGCCATGTGCATTGCCATATGCATCTTCATATCATCGCACCAATAAAGCATAGACTACAGAACCTTGTAGTCTGTTTACTTGGGATGTGAAGAAAGGTTTAGCTGTATGCTGGAATCCACACAGCACCAGATGTGGAAGAAGGAAGAACAGTCCTCTTGTGATGAAAGATGCCCAGGCTTGCCAACAAAACAACACAAGGACAGGTTAAGAGAAGCCAGTAGGGGAATAACATGGCATATTTGAATTTAGATATAACGTCCTCACAATGCCAGTTTATGCATTGTGTCATGCTGGCCCCGGCCATATCCACGCACGCCTCGTATCACTGCCATACTCACTGCCATGTTCCCCATGCCTCTGGTTCTATATCTCCTTGCCGGCTCCCGAGGTCCACCCTGCATAGTAGACCTCTCAGGAGCATTCTGATGGCCCCTTTACAGCAGCTACAGGTAACAGGTTTTCCACAGGTAACTTACTGGCTGCAGTGAAATCATGGAGACATAGTTCCATTTGTACACAGCAACAAGATAGAACCATGTCTCCATGATTTCACTGCAACCAGTAAGTTACCTGTGGAAAACCTGTTACCTGTAGCTGCGTGTAAAGGGGTCATTATGGTGTGGCTGTGCCTCTCTGCTCACTCTTATATGGCCAACTTGCCCTGACCTGGGAGTGCCTCTCAGCCTGTGACTGAGAGGCACAAGGTATTTCAGGCAGTCTCCCCTTATTGGGAGGTTACTGATTAGTGTGTTTGAATTAGCTGTGTCTCTCTTTAGCTAAATGTCAGGTCCCTCTTATGCTGTGCCTTCTTGCAGATATTAATCTGTCCTTGTGTTTCCATACCCGCTAGTTTCCTGTACTTACCTGTGCCAACCGATGCCTACCAGTCACCACAAGCTACACCTATCTGCTGAGCCTACCAGTGCCTGCCCATCACAACCTGCTACCACTATCTACTAGTTCAGCTCATGCACCCACTTCTCCTGTTCCTGTGCCCATTTCAGTACACTGTCTTGTAGCATCAGCCTGCCAGGGCACTGGGGCCCCCTGGGACTGCCCTCTGTTGGACACCTATCAGTATAAGCCTATTTCCACCTCCTGTGGCTTTAATGAAGTCCCGTTGGCTATTTGGGGGTGCTCCTCCAGGTCAGTGACCGGTGTCTTAGGTTCCTAGGGTTCACCTCGTCAGACGTCACACACTGTTATATGTTAATATAGTTCGTTTATCATTGGACTGACCTCTTTTTTTGATCTCTCTTTTCCTTTTTTTGTTGCTAATATCCGCCTGTTTCTTCCACACCTCCTGTACTTAAAATCAGCAATTTCCAGAATTGGTTCTAATATGGTCATTGTTGAACACTCTGATTTTGACCCGTCCTATTCATGTTTTTCCTTCAACTTGCTCCATCGGCCAGTAGCTCCTCCACAGATGCAACCCAGATGCCACCACAGTGAAGATCATATTTCTGTATGTGAAAAGATGAATAATACATTGTTTGTCCGAATTAAGAAACCAGTGGGTTTTCAAACGCGTTAGCCTATAATATACCACATGTCTGACACTTCTGATACATCGAGCTTCATTGTATTGTTGGCAGCACGATTACATCCATTGCCTAAAAGTCTCTGAAAAGATGAATACTAGGCAGCCCTTGGGACCATTTAGCACAAAGTCCGTCTGTAGATGCCTTTATGAGTTTATGGATTCTTAAAAAAACAGACCGACCGATACACTGGTAGAGCGAAGAAATTACCGATCTTGTTTAAAATTTAGCGTCACCAGGTTGGAAACATTTTTCTCAAAAATTCAATTTGCAGTGAATCAGCTGTCTGCAAATTGAAAAGCTACAATGTCTTCAATTGCCCTGAAAAGACAAAGTCTCCTGGTATTGTATCTAACCCTTTTCAAGCATTAACATAAAACACAGCATTAGTAATATGAAAGTTACGTCACCATAGAAGCATATGGTAACCATCAATCATTTAATAATTTAACAGCAGTGACAGAGTTTTCATGGCTTTTCATATACTAAAAATTGGTCCAAAAATTATCCCTCTGTCATTCTTGATCAAACAAACATTGCAGAACAATACAGTAAGTACTGCTCCTTGTATTTTCATTGTTTTTAGACATGTCTACTAAGTTCAACATTTAACTTAACCTTGATCAAGAGGAAGGCAAGAATCTCATGAGGCAGATGCTAATTGGCCCAAATGAGGGGACAAATTTGTTCTCAAGTCCACATAAAGCAATTAGATTAGTTTCCTGGATCAATGTCCTATCACAGAATCTAATACCCATAATCTGTCATATTACATTTTTCCAGAAAGGTATCCATGCCGTTATTGTACTATTTTAGTGATTCACTCATTACAACATCATAGAAAGTTCCAAAGTCTCAACACTCTTACTGTAAAAAATCGTCATCTGTGATTAGAATTGAACCTTCTGTCCTCTAGATGTAAATCTTGGTGCTTGTCACTGTTTTAGGCTTTCATTAGAAAGGTCTCTGTACTGTCCCCTCATATATTTATACATTATTATAAGATCACCCCTAAGCTTTAATTTCTCCAAATTAAAAAAAAAACTATTTTAATAGCCTGTCTTAGTAATGCAGACCTCCCAGTACTCTAATAACCATCTTCATTGTTCTTTGCACCATCTTTACTTCAGCTCAGTCCTTATACACTGGAGACCATAATTCTACACAATATTCCAAGTGTGGCCACACTAGTGATATATCTAGAGACAAAACTCATTATCTGACTGACACTTACAGTAATTCATATTTTTTTGTCTGTAAAAATATTGTGCTTTTATGCTGCTGCTTTCCAGACCATTACAAATGACTAATAAAAACGTGTAAATGTCATACAAATGCCGTAGGACAGATGCCAACTGCACCATATCGCCCACCAATAACACTAAGCATGTGTTACACACATGAGATTTCCAACACAGGTAAATTAAGTTTATGGCTACGTTCACATCTAAGGGGGGTTGCGTTTGCATTTCTGTGTTTTTGCACTACATTAACGCATATGAACGCAATGAAAAATGTTTGTTAACGCACCCATTGATTTCAATGGGAAACCCATTGAAAACGCAAGTAAAATCGCTTACAAAATTTTGGGAAGCAAGGTGTGTAACAGTCCGCGCTGCTGAGTCCACAGGAAACACAAGGAATGCAAGATATATCTTGTAGCAGTATTCTTCTTTATTTCCTACGCGTTTCGGTGCAGTTCCATGCACCTTCCTCAGGGACTCAGCAGCGCAGACTGTTACACACCTTGCTTCCCAAAATTTTGTGACGGTTTTTCCACGTGTGAGTGGTCGGTGGAGGTCCTGCAGCAGCTGACATTACTTTCATGCCTTCAAACCAGTTGTGGGTCACACAACTGGAATAGGTGAGTGGAATCTATATACACTACCCATACTGTCAGTGTCACTTTTGATAGGGCACTATTGCGCCTCTTGTTCCCCCATTTTTATTGATACAGTAAAATCGCTTGTCATTTTCTGCAAACGAAGAACGCGTGCGCTTTTGCAAACGCAGCCCAAAACGTGGCTGGACAGGTTTTGGGCTGTTTGCAAAAACGCATGCGTTTTGCATTTGTAAAAAATGACATGCATTTTACTAGCGTTTGCAATGCATTTCCCATTTAAATCAATGGGTGCTTTAACTCATGCATTTGCAATGCGCTTTTGGCACACATGCTGTCAAAAACGGATTGCAAGCCAAACAGAATACAAATGCAGTTGTGAAAAGGCCCTTTCTCTAACCTACTGCACCTGGCCCAACTAGCTCCTGTACAGACTAAAATTCCTAGCTGCACAGTCACTGGTGGCAACTGCACTGGCTGGAATAACCATAGTCACAAAACTAATACACCACAACTTGGGCCTGACTGCCTTAAAGACTTTTGAGTTGTTCCACGTACCTCCCTAGGAACCAGAGGGATATTGCTGAGCACGCTAACCCAGAATTAAGGAAGCATGCAGAGAGAGATAAGGACCCAAGATTTGGAAACAATAAACGTGCACAAGTGGGAAAAAAGTGGAATAGGTACTACAAGTAAGAATATCCCCTTACAACCTAACTACAAACAGGAGAAAGGAGTAGGTTAGGCAAGTGAGATAGCAAGGAGAATGTACCAAGCTGGTGTCTATCTGACAGGCAAAAGTCCTTGGCAGTGGGGCTGGAACTCCTTTGAAGGATCCACATAGGAATACAGCCAGCAGAGAAGATCAGCATGAGGGAGGTAAAAATAGCCACAACCGAAATGTGATAGGACAGACCAAATGAACAAATGAAAACACCTGCTGACCACAAACCAAAAGGATAGAAGCAATGGTAGAAGATAATCAGCACTTGGACAGGGATTTACCATGCTGTGGCTCAGCAGAGAAGAAACCTGATCACTCAGCACAATGTCACTGGATAGAATCCTGAGGCATGACTGCATCTTACTGCTGCTGGAAATTCTTCTAATAAATCTTTGTATTATTCACAGAGTACTACACACATCTTCTACAGTGGTACAGCACATTACTGTCTTGAGTGTCTGTCCAATGTTTTAGTGCTTTAAAAGTAGCTCTCTATTTCTGAGTTGTTAGCTCTGACTTCTTTTCACTATTCTAAATCACGTAAATATTGGTGCAGTATTTCCTGCCTCGGATTTGTGCTGGCTATCATAGTTCATCCTGACTATCTACCGTATATGATATGATGTGATAGCTCCAAGTCAATATGGTGAAACTTGCTTGGTCATGCCGGAGGTCATGTGAGGCTAGGGTCACACATAAGCCCTTGGTCCGTTTTTTGGCATCAGTTTTTGCACTTTTTTTTTTCTAAGTCCAAAAACTGATGTAAAAACTGATCATATGTAATAAATACCCTATCCGTTTTTCTCTGGACCCAAAAACGTTCCTAGGAGGTTTTTTAAACCCAAAAACGTTGGTTGGGTGCAGTAAAAAAACAAATCCTTTTTTTTAACATGGGGCACTATGGAAAAACGGATCCGTTTTTTAGAGCATGGTTGATGTAAAAAATGGCAAAGTCCCAAAAACGTTCAGGGGGACAGGAGGCACAAAAAGCAGCCTAGGAAAACGGATTTGGCATGGAAAACACTTCCAAAAATGGATTGCTATGTGTGACCCTTACCTTAGTCTTCAGTGTCTGATTAAGGCTTGGGTCACATCTGTGGCAGGGCTATGCAGATCCTGATCTGGATTTGAGCAGTAACAATGCTCAAAACCGGATCAGGAACTGCCGCACATAGGAGCCCATTATAACAACCGGATTGCACCACATGCAATCCGGTTACCGCATCTGGATTTGCAGCCTGCGTGAAAAATCATGCAGGCTGCAGTTTTCGAAGCGGTATCCCTGCCGCAGCAGATTTGTTATAATGGGCTCCTATGGGAGCCCATGCAGCTGCCGCACAGCATATGTGAATGCCTGCTGCAGCCGGCGGCTTTGTTCATCCCTGCTGCTGCAGGGATGAACAAAGGGTTAAATAATAAGAATGCATGTGGGCAACATGTCTCTAAGGGGTGTCCACCCCCTCTAGAGACATGATGTCCACTCAGGACAGCATGTCAGGGGTTAACTTAGCTGTTAACCCCATCGCCGCTATTGTCAGCTTTCATTCATTCATTATATTACAAGCCGCCGGCTCCCAGCATCAGGACCACTATGCCACGCACTTTGCGTTAGCATTTCACAGTACAGCTTCCTCATTGAGCAGGGATGAACAAAGTAGACTGTAACCCCATTGCACATCCGGAGCAATCCGGTTACCGGATTGTGGTTTACAGCACACATTTTTCAACAATAATGTGTGTGAAGGCAATTGCGGTTACCGCATCCGGATCTGGATGCGGTCACTGCAATTACCTTGCAAAGTGTGACCCCAGCCTAAATCTTCCTCAATGTGTAAAAAGACTGTGAGCCTTTCGTGTGGATCGTACCACAAACTTTTCTAATTTTCTAGGACCTGCAAATGTCATAAAATTGTCCCAAATTCGATGTGCATCCAATAGATTCGCTCATCTCTGATAGATTGGAAAATAGGTGTAATGACAGGCAGGCAGGTAAATCTTTTAGTATATGCACATTTATTGCATCTGTGACATACAAATAGTAAATATACGCAATCCTCAGCATCAGATCTGCTAATTTTCTGACTGTGCATATGCATCAAGAAAATTGCTAACAGATAGTGTAATTCAGTCATTTTCCTGAAATGTCAAAATACATTTCTTGCCAAAAGCTGACAGGTTGCATAAAATCAAAAATCCTTCACTATATTTGGAGTCTACATTGAGCTCCCTCATTTTGTATTGTGTTATCACATTCATTTTTCTTTCGGCTTAGAGTAAAAGCCTCAGTTAGAAGCCTAAGAAGCTGTAACTGATTTATTATACAGGAGAGGCACAGATACAACATTCCTGAAAGTAATGAGGGTATAAAAACCAGTGGAAGAAACTAATATGGTATTTCCATGTCACTCCTGCAGCTCGCAGAAGCATGGATTCAATGAACGCAGCAAGGATGCCATATGCTGTAAGTGGCAGTGGGGATGTGATCATGTCTAATATGCTGTAATGATGCTGTGTCTTATTTAATATGATTTATATGGAGCTATTGTCCATTTATACCAGAAATACTTTCACCAAAAACGATAATTCAGCGATAGCTTAGCAATGAGTTATGGAAAAAGTTTACTGCGTTACAGACAGGTATGCAGAAATGGTCTTCAACTGACATTTATCAGCAGCTTGTTTAGTGATTGTTGGCTCCTGGAGATGTGGGTCTTTGTATGACCACTAGGTGATCAACAGCTGGGAACATCCCCCAACATCAAGGTCACAAGAGAAGAGGTGTATGATCAGGTGTATGAGTAACCGATAGGGCCAAATAGGTGAGAATGACAAAGAAGGTAATATTGTTGCGCCACTCTGTAATTGTCATCGGGGGCAGGTTATTTGAATGGGAACCTCACCTGTGCTTGTTGTGCTGTCTGCACAACAAGAGTTAGTGCATTGATGTTTATCTCCCTGTGTCCTCGGCTAATGAGCGGCTGTGGATGATGAAGATTTTACTGCGTCCTTAATCCCAGCACCTCACATGTGAGTCGTCACGTGGTGGGTCCGTGGGCGTGTTCAGGACGTCATCCAAGATCCTATTGCCCGGAGCTGCTCCATACCTCACTCCGCATAGCGGAGGAACGAATGTGTTCAAAAAGAGTAATAGGTATTTGTGTAAGCGCTGGGGAATCAACCGGCACCAAGGCTATTATGAATAATTACCTCTCGGCTTTATTTGTACAATAAAAGGGCAGGGTCCTTTAGGCCACAACGCGTTTCTACGCTCTCCAAGCGTCTTCCTCATTCCAGTTGATAAAAAGGGAAATGGAGCGCACATAGAGTAATTTCCTTTTGTACAAATATCCTCAGTGCCCCCTTTAGTGGAAGGACTCACCTGATTTGGTTGTGCAAGTCACAACCAACTAACTCCGCTCTCTCTTTTGGTCGCAGGAGGTGCCCAGCAAAAGTAAGGATCCAAAGGGTTAACAGAAAGTGCTGGATTTCATAGATCCACCGCGCTGACCTCCAGTGAAGACAAACAGAGTGATGTATAAAACTCTGTTTAATGGGTAATTTGCCTACCGGTTTCGTGATTTGTTATCACTTCATCAGGGCAATGATGCCCTGATGAAGTGATAACAAATCACGAAACCGGTAGGCAAATTACCCATTAAACAGAGTTTTATACATCACTCTGTTTGTCTTCACTGGAGGTCAGCGCGGTGGTCATGAAACCCAGCACTTTCTGTTAACCCTTTGGATCATTCCACTTGAGGAAGACGCTTGGAGAGCGTAGAAACGCGTTGTGGCCTAAAGGACCCTGCCCTTTTATTGTACAAATAAAGCTGAGAGGTAACTATTCATAATAGCCTTGGTGCCGGTTGATTCCCCAGCGCTCACACAAATACCTATTACTCTTTTTGAAACACAAACAGGTGAGAATGACCATCATTTTCATAAGTTGCTACAGTGTCGTTAATTGAAGCATAAACAGTTGTGTATGAGGCTTAAAATTTATATGCTTACACGCTACGATATCGTTAACGACAGCTTTTTGGGTGCAGCAACGACATTGTAACGACGCCATTGCGTGTGACAAGTAGATATGATGAAAGATGAGTCGGCTGATCGTTCATCGGAGGTTTGTGATCAGGACCTTAAACCAAGCGATGATCGTCTGTCCAACCTGCAGCATCGGTGTGTGTGACACCTCGATAACGATGTCGTTAACGACCTCGCCTATTCAGAACTGAAGGATGTAGGCAATCAAATGAACTCAAATATCGTTCGCTTGTAGTGGAATCGTTGCTGCGTCGTTAAAGATATCTGTACGTGTGACACCTCACTAGCAATCAATGAACGACGTTCAAGATATCTAGGTCAAGTCAGATCGCTGGTCGGATCATTCGACCATTGAAGCGTGTAACCCGGGCTTTAGTGAGAAGTAGCTAAACTCTGCTAAAAAAGTGGGGTTGTTAAAAACATTTTCATATCACAGGTCATACACCATGGCCACAGTAATAAGACACAAGGTAGTTATACTGCATCAGCAAAATCTCTTCCAGTTAATAAAGTCAAAGCAGGCTATGGTTACAAATACAAAGCTGCCATTACCCCATATTACCCAGTTTGTCACTGCTACATGGCAAGTGGAAGAGGCAGGTAAAACACCAGGAATTGGTGCTTCTTATGAATGCGGCTGTGGGATGCATTCTATAGTGCAAAGGGAAGTCCCATAACAATGAGCCCTCACCACGCTCAGAATACCAGCCCTCAGCTGCCTACTTTAAGGCCTCTTTCACACATCCATCCCTCCGGCACGTGAGCAGTCTATGCCTACACATGTCGTAGGCACTGGACATACAAAAACCAATGTTAATCTATGGATATTTCACATGTCCGGGATTCTGCATGGTCCATGTCTCCATGTGGTGCACATGTGTCTCCATGTGAGGCAGGCTTGTGTCCGTGTGAGCCACACGGAGACGTATTCATTTTTGGCTGGCAGCACAAACCTATTCAGGTCAATGGGTCAGTACAAAAAAATGTCTCGCACATGGATGTCATCTGTGTAACATCTGTGTGCTCGGACTGTAGCAAAAAGTTGTAAGTATAGAAACAATGAATTTTTAATGTACCTGACTCCAGCGATGTCCTGTCCCTCTCACTTCTGGGGCTATTCAGTAAGCTCATGAATAATAACTGAACTGTGAGCTGCCGTGTCCCCGAAGGTGAGAAGGACAGGCAGCGCTGGAGACAGGTGAGTTCACAATAACATGCTGTCCGTGTGCTATGTGGATGTCACATGGACTCCATGCGTATGTCACATGGTGCTGGACACACGGACACACTGCCCTCCAAAAACAGCCTCTCTGTATACATGTGCGTGTTTGCACGGATGTGTGAGGCCTAACCTTGGCTGGCACTAAAAATAGGGTGGAGCCCCAAGTTTTTTTTACATTATTTTATATCAGGTTACACAGCCAGCATTATGCAGCAGTGAATCCCACTGTAGCTGCACCATGTTGTTTGATGCTTTTTAGAAGTAAATTTTGAGAATCTGCATATCTATCCTGAAGCCAGCAAAGTATATGAGAGTTCTGAACTGCTGTGCCAATGTGTTTTTTTCTTGCAGATTTTAGAGCATAAAAAATAAATCTAAACCACATGTGCAACAAAACAAAAAAGCTATGTGGCCACAGCACTTCTGATTTTGTCCTACACTTTGCTAATGTGGCACCCCAAGGGTTAATGTGCTACAGTAACAACACCAAGGGTTAATTCCCCACACAGCACTGGACACTGCACTAGCACCTCTAGGCCAGAAGGGGGAGCTAAAGCAGCACCCCTATATATTCTGGTGTAAAGAGGAAGTAGTTAGTTCAGTTCCTGGGAGAACTGAGGAAGAGAGACTGTGGTTAGTGATGGGCGAATCCTAAATTACTCGGAATCGCTTGACTCTAGCGAGTCCGAGCCCAGGACTCGCTACTCGTTGCGAGTCTAGCGAGTCCAATGTTAATGAATGGGGAAGCGAGTAATAGCGAGTAGTGTGAGATTTACAACTCGCAGATGTGTCTCGGAAGCTTCAGCCTGAAGCAATCCTAGTTTTGTCATTTATTTGCATTGCTCGTTTACTTTGTAAGTAATCGCTGACTCGCACAGATAAGAGTCCTGTCTCCTCTGTGCTGGCTGCCAGCTCCAGGGTCCTAGAGCCTGCTTGCTGCCTGATGTAGCAGTGCTGAGATTGTTCTCAGTCTGCTCATTCCCTGTGTACAGACATGAATGTCTGTGCACAGAGATGATGTAGCAGAGCTGAGATTGTTCTCAGTCTGCTCATTCCCTGTGCATAGAGATCTATATCTATACACAGGGGATGTAGCAGAGAGGACATCGCGTTTTGGACTGCGTCGGACGGAAGAGGATTTTTTTTATTAAAGATGGAGTCCCTAATGGCTTTTTTTTTTATTTCTAATAAAAAAATTTCTTCGTGTTGTGTTTTTTTTAAAACAATTTAATAGAAATTCATGGCGGTCATGTCTAATATTGGCGTGACCACCATAAATTTCGGGCTTAGGGCCAGCTGATAATACAAAGCTGGCCCTAACCTCTTTATTACCCAGCGTGCCACCGCTACCAGGGCCACTGGAAGAGCGGGGTTCAGCGTCAGAGGATGGCGCTTCAATGAACGCGCCATCTTCTGGGGCGGCTGCGGGCTGCAATTTGCAGCGGGGGGTGCCCAGAAAGCTTGGGCATCCCTGCGCTGCGGATTCCAGCCCCCAGCTGCTTAGCTGTACCTGGCTAGACATAGAAATTGCGCGGAGCCCCACGCATTTTTTTTTAAATTATTTCATGAAATTCTGAGATTCTGACTCTGAGACTCTGACTCTGAAATTCATTAAATAATTTTAAAAAAATGCGTGGGGCTCCGCGCAATTTCTATGTCTAGCCAGGTACAGCTAAGCAGCTGGGGGCTGGAATCCGCAGTGCAGGGATGCCCAAGCTTTCTGGGCACCCCCCGCTGCAAATTGCAGCCCGCAGCCGCCCCAGAAGATGGCGCGTTCATTGAAGCGCCATCCTCTGGCGCTGAACCCCGCTCTTCCAGCGGCCCTGGTGGCGGGAGCACGCTGGGTAATAAAGGGGTTAATACCAGCTTTGTTATACAAGCTGGTATTAAGCCCGAGATTCTTAATGTCATGCCACGTTTGACCCAGCCACTAAGAATCTCCAATAAAGGGTTAAAAAAACACAGAGAAAATTTTTTATTTGAAATAAAAAAAAAAGCCATTAGGGACTCCATCTTTAATTAAAAAAATCCTCTTCCGTCCGACGTAGTCCAAAACGCGATGTCCTCTCTGCTACATGCACAGGGAATGAGCAGACTGAGAATAATCTCAGCACTGCTACATCATCTCTGTGAGCAGGCAGGTTCTAGGACCCTGGAGCTGCACAGAGAAGACAGCTGGACTCGGCTCGCAAAGAAACAGCAGTTACTTTGCGAGTTTCCCTGCTATCACTGGCACAGTAGCCAGTGATGACTCGCACGAGTCCAATGCAAACAATGGCAATCCTAGTTTTGTCAGCGTTTCTGACAAAACTAGGATTGATATTGATTTGCATTGGACTCGTGCGAGTCATCACTGGGAAACTCGCCGAGTACCGAGTCCTGCGAGTCCCTTACTACTCGCCGAGTAACGAGTCCTAGCGAGTAGATTCGCCCATCCCTAACTGTGGTGTAAAGGGTCTGCATTAGGCTTCTCCACAATCTGCTACTGAATTCCAGGCCTAGCCAGGGTCTGAGGAGAGGAGTTTAGAGAACAGAAGAACACATCTGGGAGATTGACTTACTTCATAACTCGCCCCAGAGGAACGCACAGACCGGATAAGGGATCCGAAACTGTGACTGAAACAAGTAGCACAGTAAACACCAGAATAGTGGAGGTTATAGATCTACACTGTACCTCGGCGAAGCAACACGGTGGGGTCAGAAGCACACGGAAAGACTCAAGTTGCCTAGCAAAGGGGGTTCCTGTGAGGAGAGACAGGGCCAGCAGCTCAGTTAAGCAGCAGCAGGGCCACACACAAGGCCCAGGAGTAGGAAGCTGAGGACCCGGTCAGGGTGGGAGCAACTCGGCCCCAATACAGACTCCGTGGACAGTACTCTGCTAACAACATCTGCAGTAAAGACTTGGAAAACTACAAAAACTGTGAGTCTGTGTGATCCTTGCGCTCCATTCCTACGTTCCCTCACAAATTACCATCACCTCTACTACCATCCCTATCCTGCAACATCCATAGCATCAATCATAGACTATTACTATCACTGCCCTGGGTTACCAAGCTCTACCCGCGGAGAGCCGTTACATCACCAGCTGCTAAACATCATCCCCGGAGGTTCTGCAGCAGCGGTGGTCACCCTGACGAAAACCGTGGAGGGCGTCATGACAAACTCCCTTGTAAATATCCCCTCATTACTTGTGGGCTCGGGACACGGTCCAGACCAAGACTGCCGTGACATCCCCAGAGTATACCCTGGTCCAGTACCAAGTACCCCATCCCAGTGGGCTCCACAACTTGGCGGTCACGAACAGGATCTACCGTTCCCAGTAAACCGATTTGTGTGAAAAGTTGTTTTCAAACTGCGCCACAAGAACTGTAATTTTGAAACTCCACCATTGTAAAGCGCGCGATGCGCAGGAAGAAAGGGGACGTGTTATTATGGGCGGTACCCTGCAGAGGCGCGAAGCCAGCCTCCTCCCTGGTGCTGATGACATTCCGCGGGGAAGAGAATCCCTAGTGCACCGCGGAACCTTCAAGAGACATCTGGATGGAAGCGGAAGACAGGAGGGTCGACCTTAACTAAGGGGGCATCCCTGAGGAAGGTGCCAGGAGGGCACCGAAACGCGTAGGAGGCAATAAAGAAGTTACTTTGAAGTTCCATCTTCACGTGCATTACTTTCAGAGTGGATGTTTTTTGGCAGCGCGGACCATGATACACCATTTTCTTCCCCACGATTAGTGCACCGCGGAACCTTCAAGAGACATCTGGATGGAAGCGGAAGACAGGAGGGTCGACCTTAACTAAGGGGCACAGGATGTCACAACCGGAAGAACCTGCGGTGCCGAGCAGCGGCGGAGCAGCTGGCGAAGTTCCAGCACCGGATAATAAGGGAGCTCCCGGCGGTGCTGCGGCACAAGGAGCAGCACCTATCATGCCGTTCCTGATGCCGTATTCTCCGGGAGCATTGTGGCTGCCCCAATACTTCGGTGAGCCTAACACTCTTAATGACTTTATTACTAAGATACAAGCGTACTATGTGATGTACCCCCTGACTGAAGCCCAGCGTGTCGGCATGATTATTGGACAATTAACTGGCAATGCACGGCGGGAAGTAGCGTACTGGCCGGACACAGACAAGGACACTGTAGAGCATCTTGTAGCTGGACTAAAAGCAGTGCTGATAACCGGGCTAAAATTAGGTTCTTTAGATGTTAGCAAAATCCTAAAGAGAGCGCCAGAGACTATGCCTTAAACTTGCAAGAAGCGCTCAAAGCAGTTAAGCTAGCAGAACCTGCCTTAGCCCCGGGAGCTGACAAAATGCTAACTGACCAGTTCATAGAGGGCCTCCTATCCCCTTCTCATAGAAGACAGCGGAGTATGAAGATTATTCAGAATCCTGAAATGACTTTTGCTGAGTTAAAAGATAGAGCCATCTGTATTCAGCAGGTAGAAGAACCTCTGAGCTTCATCCAGGGCCCCACAACAGCACCCCAGCAGCCAGGAGTATCGGCAACATCGGCCATGTCAGAGACTGTTGCTGAACACAGAGAGCCTATCTCTAATGACGCCCTCAACCAAAAGCTAGATGCCGTGACAGATACTGTTATTTCCATGGATAAAGTCATCAAGGAGCTGCGAGGATCCAAGCCTGCACCCAAGATCGAGTTGGCGACCAGCAAGGAGGATGTCCCGTGGATGAGGCCCAGGAGGTACCAAGCGGCGAGAGGACGACCCAGCGATCACTATCAACTGGATGGACAGCCCATTTGCCGCTGTTGTCAGAAACCTGGTCACTTTGCCCGGGAATGTGCTTTAAACGAGGATTCCTTGGGCAGGCGGGCCTCTTCTCAGGAGTAAATTCTCAAGGTCCTTCAGCCTGGTATGACAGATTCGTGGGAGGACGTCCGGTCATCCCTATCGTGTTGGATGGCATTCCCTTTAGTGCCTTGTTGGAAACTGGGTCCCAGATAACATCAATTCCACATGTTCTATACAAAAGGTGCTGGGCTGATTCAGACATTAATAGTGGTCCAACTGACATTGTAGTGAACTTATGGGCTAGCAATGGTGAAATAATACCGCAAGTTGGGTTCACCATTTTAGTGGTTTTTGTACTTTTACTTTTTAAGACTCTGTAAATATAAATTGTATTATTAATTGTTTGTTTGTTTGTTTTTCAACAGTCCCAGGGTACTAAATCTAAATCACATGTGCAACGAAACAAAAAAGCAATGTGGCCACAGCACTTCTGATCTGTCCTACACTTGGCTAATGTGACTCCCCAGGGGTTAATGTGCCACAGTAACAACACCAAGGGTTAATTCCCCACACAGCACTGGACACTGCACTAGCACCTCTAGGCCAGAAGGGGGAGTTAAAGCAGCTCCCCTATATATTCTGGTGTAAAGAGGAAGTAGTTAGTTCAGTTCCTGGAGAACTGAGGAAGAAAGACTGTGGTGTAAAGGGGCTGCATTAGGCTTCTCCACAGTCTGCTACTCAATTCCAGGCCTAGCTAGGGTCCGAGGAGAGGAGTTTAGAGAAGAAAAGAACACATCTGGGAGATTGACTTACTTCATAACTCGCCCCAGAGGAACGCACAGACCGGATAAGGATCCGAAACTGTGACTGAAACAAGTAGCACAGTAAACACCGGACTAGTGGAGGTTATATATCTACACTGTACCTCAGCGAAGCAACACGGTGGGGTCAGAAGCACATGGAAAGACTCAGTTGCCTAGCAAAGGGTGTACCTGTGAGGAGAGACAGGGCCAGCAGCTCAGCTAAAGCAGCAGCAGGGCCACACACAAGGTGCAGGAGTAGGAAGCTGAGGACTCGGTCAGGGTGGGGGCAACCTGGCCTCGGTACAGACTCCGTGGACAGTACTCTGCTAACAACATCTGCAGTAAAGACTTGGAAAACTACAAAAAACTGTGAGTCTGTGTGATCCTTGTGCTCCATTCCTACGTTCCCTCACAAATTACCATCACCTCTACTACCATCCCTATCCTGCAACATCCATAGCATCAATCATAGACTATTACTATCACTGCCCTGGGGTACAAGCTCTACCTGCGGAGAGCCGTTACATCACCAGCTGCTAAACATCATCCCTGGAGGTTCTGCAGCAGCGGTGGTCACGATGACCACAACCTGTGGGTGGCGTTACGACAGACTCCCCTGTAAATATTCCCCCATTAATTGTGGGCTCAGGACTCGGTCCGGACCAAGACTGCCGTGAGATCCCCAGCATATACCCCGGTCCGGTACCGAGTACCCCATCCCAGTGGGCTCCACACTAGCTTCAGGATAGACATACAGATTTTGATGCAGATTGTCAATTTGCGTAAAAAAAAAATCAAACAAAGCAGCATGGGCACAGGGCCTAAGAGAGTTCTGGAAAAGCGGCAGTTGTGGAAAAAGGGCTTCCTCTTGTCCCCTGGCTACTTCCACAGAGATCTCAAGGGCAGATGTGGCTAACTACAGTCCTCAAGGTCTGAAAACAGTGCAAATTTTCTGGTTTTCCTTTGCATTGTACAGGTGCTAATTTGATCACCTGAAGAGATGAAGGATGATTCTAGCACATTGTGCAATGTTAAGGAAATAATAAAAACATACACTCTTTGTGGCCCTTGAAAACTGCACTTGGACAGCCCTGTTCTACTGTCGTGCAGTTCTATATCTCACACTTTCAGGCTAGAGGCTTGCGACTTGTTTACCAGTCTCTGAAGGGCAGTATCAAAGCACCTGTTTGCAGAAACAGTCCAGCACACAAGGAGTGAATTAAAAAACTTTACTATTTACACAGACTATAAGTCTCAAATATAAAAACTTATATATACTTAATATACATAGTAAATACAGATAACTAATGAAAACATTGCTTGGTGAAGGACAACAAAAAACTAGAAATAAAACAAGTACCAAAAGTCAATGCCATGTAAGAGGCAAGTCACTGTTTCACAGACCCACCGGCATGCCTTTAGGATGGTCCACTGGGCATGTTTATTTGCATTTTTATCCATACCCTGGATGTTGGGTATGGTTTTTGATGGTAGTCCAGTGCCGAACGTTCTTGGGGGCATCCGGGGTTACTCCTCTTGGCGCATTATCCGCCGCCACCTGCCCCCAGCACACTCCTTCATTGCCACTGCTGGAGACGATGATGGAGTTACCCACCCTCTAAAGACAGACAAGACCAGGACCATCTTGGGGAACATGTCCATGCCCTGTCGGTTTTGGTGCATCTGGCTGGCCAACCAAGAGGGACTTGACTGCACCCGATGCCAACTTCTCTCTAAGTCAGCCTCCTCCTGCTACTTATGAAATTGGAACGCGGTTCCAACCCAAAATACGCCAACTACAAACCACCTCTTCATGCCCCACACCTTCATGAATGGGATTTCATCACCAACAGATGGTGCATAGTCTTTGGGGAAGATCGTCACACTGCAAGATGGCGCAGTTGACATAGCACTGATGTTTAGTGCCTTGTTCAACTATGAACCCATACCCCTTATCCTGTTTCAATGCCACTAGCTTGCCTTTTGCGCATTGGTCGAGGATGTCATTAGACTTAGGCCCATGTAGCCATTCCTGGGTGATGGCATCTGCATGCTGAATCTCATCTATAAATGACATAGGAGAACAGGGTGGTTGTTGCCTTCTTGGAAAGGTGCTAGAATGGGGTAGGGATGCCATATGGTAAAAGTTACCTGACTGCTGAAACTCGCTCCTCAGGTCCACGCTTGCAACAGAAGCCAGGACCAAATCAGCACCTCATTGCAGATGATGCCCAAATCAGGAAGTGCGGTGGAGCTTCGGTGATGTAGGTCTCACTCTCCATCTCCTATCCATGATGCCACTCTGGGTCTGGTTCAGCCAACCCACCTTCTGCCCCTGGGGTTCTCAAGCAGATGATATCATCCTCGGAGTCAAGGTCAGCCATGCCTTACAGGAGATCCATGAAGAAATCAAATAACTGCAGTGCGGGATCCAGATAGTGGAGCTGTGTGCCACGGAGTGCAGACACAGGTAAGATGGTGGGAGACACTGTTAAAGTTCCAAGGATTTAGGTGTGTTTTGTTTGCTTTCCCTAAGGAGCCCTGCCACAATTCAGACCAGAGCAAACAGTACTACAGTTGAATGTTTACACACTTTATTGTTTTCTAATGCCTAGCTGCCAATTAATACCAGTACGTCATTCCACAATGTATATGAATTGGGTTGCGGATACTTTGTTGCAGCCATTATTGAAGCGTGACATGCTACTATGAAACATAATAATGAAAATAAATAATTTTATTCAGGTCACCATTCACCACCAATTAATCTGGAATCCTGAATTAGACTACTGGGAACTGAGCATTGTAGGAATGCCACGAGCCAACTGGGATATACATTATACATAAAATGTGAGCCCCAATGAGGACGGTGTTGCAAATGGATGCAAAGTGCTATATAAATGAATACATATTTTTAGTATTAGGATTATTATGACATTAAATAGTGATTGCACATTTTCAAGAAGCAATAGCCATACTATGGGGTTTCATTAGTGTGAATAGAGCTATTAATGGCCATATTCTATTTTTCCACATATTGCTTTTACATAAGTGTACAACAGATGTTCTCGCATGCTGGTGACCATCTGCAATAATAAAGGTTTGCTCTCCAATAAAATAATAATAATAATAATAAGTCCCTCCCCTCCAGATAGCCCCATCTACTTAATAGTTCCACCCCTGTTAGCCCCACCCACTACATTGCTCCACCCCTCCAGTTAGCCCCACACACTTCATAGCCTCACAGTTATTATGACACTGGGCTCTTCAGCTAGTGTATATATAAAACAGAGCAAACAGGAAGAGCTCCTAAGAGGAAACATATACATAATAAGGGAACCACCAGTATACACATATGCAGAAGGAGGTATAAGGATGTCCTTTGGCAGCGCAAATGCAAACGCAGGTGCATTTAGGGGCAGCTGCAGCCAAGCGCATAGGCACATGGATGCACCACTCCTGTGCTCGCCTGCGCTCTGTGCCCCCATGACCTTCTATGGCTGGGCACAGCCGAGTGCAGGAGCCGACATCAAGTGCGAAGTGTCTGACGTCATCGCTCATGCGCTTCATTAGACGCACCCGGAAACGTATATAGTAAAATTGATCTCTTTATTTAAGAGGTGAAAAAAAATTCTAAAATCTGTAAAATAAAAAAAAATCTAGCTTTTATCATCATTTTCCAAAACCCATAACATTTTCATTTATCGGGATCTGGGGCTAAGTGATGGCTTATTATTTGTGCCCTGAGCTGATATTTTTACTAATATACTTTTTGGAATGCTGGAGGTTTTAATCACCTCCTTTTGCATTTTATTGTTAAGTTGCAGTGGCCAAAAACAACTACCGTATATACTCGTGTATAAGCCGACCAGTGTATAAGCCGACCCCCCTAACTTTTGCCCCCAAAACCTGGGAAAACCTATTGACTTGTGTATAAGCCGAGGGTGGACCCCAGCACAGGTATACAGCCCCCAGCAGTGTGGTATACAGCAGCCTCCCCAGTGGTATATACAGGCCCCAGCAGTGTTACAGCAGTCTCCCCAGTGGTATATACAGCAGCAGCCCCAGTGGTAGTATACAGCAGCAGCCCCAGTGGTAGTATAAAGCAGCAGCCCCAGTGGTATATACAGCAGCAGCCCCAGTGGTAGTATACAGCAGCAGCCCCAGTGGTAGTATACAGCAGCAGCCCCAGTGGTAGTATACAGCAGCAGCCCCAGTGGTATATACAGCAGCAGCCCCAGTGGTATATACAGCAGCAGCCCCAGTGGTATATACAGCAGCAGCCCCAGAGGTATATACAGCAGCCCCATTGGTAGTATACAGCAGCAGCCCCAGTGGTAGTATACAGCAGCCCCAGAGGTATATACAGCAGCCCCAGTGGTAGTTTACAGCAGCAACCCCAGTGGTAGTATACAGGCCCCCCCCAATCGGTATACAGGGCCCCCCCCTCGCTGCCGCAAACCTGTAAAGGAATACATCATTATACTTATCCCTATCGCTGTCCCTCCGCCATCGTCACTGCCTGCGCCCACCGGAGGAGGAAGCCGGAGGAAGCCGGAGGAAGCCGGAGGAGCACGAAGGCGGATCAGATTAATTTACTTTATATTTTGATAGATCAGACTTTTACTAACACAACAATACCAAATATGTGTATTTTTTTAATTTTAAATTGTTTTAATTCTATTATTAGCTCTTGCTGTAGACACTGGGGGCCCCCATGGGAGTCGGGCCATGGGCAATTGCCCAGTCTGCCCCCCCCCCCACATCAGCCCAGGCTGCAGTATCTTATGGCCACTTTACACACACCAACTTATCTGTCCAACTTCTGACCAACTTACTGGTTGCAGTGAAATCATGGACACATTGTTCATTTGTACACAGTCACAAAATGGAGCAATGTGTCCATGATTTCACTGCAACCAGCAAGTTGGTCAGAAGTTGGACAGATAAGTTGGTGTGTGTAAAGTGGCCCTCAGTTTAGTTTCATGAATAATGTGTAGATAGAGTGATTCTCCAACCGAAAACATTGGTTTTCCAATCCAAACAACTAATTTACACCCCTTTCACATCAGCATTTTTGCTGATGTGAGGCCAATTTGGCAGGTGGCGCCATATCTGACAGATCGGCTACCTAATGGCTGATTTGCTGCCCGGATTCGGCAAGCCTTATGCATTGTCTATGGGGCTTGTGGTGGAGTGTGGCAAGTGCGGTTCTGCTGGATGCGGCAGATCCGGCAGTTGCCGCCGCGGAAAAAAAAAATGCTGCCTGACGCTTTTTTTAGCGGCCGCAAGTGCTGGATCCGGCCAATCCAGCGTTACCGCACTTGCCGCACCAGACAACAAGACTCATAGACAATGTGTGGCACCCCACTGGTCGGTGTGCTATGAAGGGGTGTGTGTGGTGTCCCAGTGACCAGTGGATGAGGAGTTAATCTGTGGCTTTCATTACACATTCACACACCTAGAATCAGGGGGCCAATTGGCTAAACCCGTTACCAGGGAGGTTATATAGGTGGGAGTGAATAGCGGGAAAAAGGAGAACGTAGAGACAGACCGTGAGGGAAGTTGAGGAAGGAGGACCCTGCGAGAGTCGCAGAAGAGGGTGCCTGAAAAGGAACAGCGGCCCAGACAGAAGACGGAGCCTGAGGGTGTTAGGTGAACACCCAGCGCCAGACAGTCCTGATAACCGGTCTGGGGGGAATACCAGTCTGAATAGTGAGGAACCGGCTCCAAGAGCAGTGCAGGAGAGTTCAGCCCTGAGCTGCCAATACTGGAGGGCCGTGGGCAATCAGGTAGCCATGACCCGGTCCAACGCACATCCTCACCAGGATCTCGGTCCAGGGTTTGAGCCCCTTCTAAAGGGTATCTCTTCCCTTAGAAAGAAGGGTAACCTCTAACAGACCCGTGGGCCTGGTGCAGAACAAGTGGATCACTGCAGGGCCACGCTAAGGAAGTAGGAGCATCGCAGAGAAAGAGAGTGAAGACAGAGGGTGAAGCTGGACGAAACACCATTGAAAGCCACAGAGAGAGTTTCTATCAACTGGTAACTACCCCGGTCAGCTACCCAAACTGTAAACCTCTTTAACACCTGAAGGTTACCAGTAAACCTGTACAGAGACTCAGCAACGTGTGGTGTGTTATTCTTTCATGCTGTGAGAAGTCACCCAACCTCTCGTCTGCAGAGTTACCTCCCTGTGCCTGTGACTACGACAACTAGTACAGGAACTCTGCCCTGGGGATTCTGCTCCTCCTGTGGGGAGCAAGACCCACTGTCTGCAGTAACAGTGTTCCCCAGAGGTCTAAAAGCAGCGCTAGTGTCTTCATCACATATCGCAAGTGGCGTCACAAACAATACATGTTTATTATTTTCTTTTCTACATTTTTTTAGCGAACACCAGGGCCACGGACTCGGGCACAGGCCACCAGTAACAATCCCCCGTAAGCAACGCATGGGATCCGAGTCCCCATGGCTTTGGGGTGGGTCAAATGCATAAGGCTTGCCGGAACCGGGCCGCAAGTCGGCCATTAGGTGGCCTCTCCGCCTGCTGAATCGGCCTCACATCAGCGAAAACGCTGATGTGAAAGGGGTGTAAATTAGTTGTTTGGATTGGAAAACCAAATTTCAGGTCTCTTGCTACAATTTATTTATTAGAATTTATCATCTGGCAGATGCAGTGTTAACCATAAGCATCAATATTTACAGAATGAACAATAGAAATAGATCACTCTGTAATGACTATCTAGAGATCATGTAGAAAGTAAAAGGGACTTGTGACCGCACTTCCGCTTCAATAAATCCACATAAAGCAGGTTATAAAGAAATCATGTAGTGGTTTAATTCAACGCGTTTCAGGGTTAAAACCCCTTCATCAGGAAAAACATACAATAGAATGTACCTCCTAGAAGGTACATCCTATTCTGTGGTATTCCTGATGAAGGGTTTTAACCCTGAAACGCGTTGAATTAAACCACTACATGATTTCTTTATAACCTGCTTTATGTGGATTTATTGGAGCTGGAGCGCGGTCACAAGTCCCCTTTCTTTTCTACATGATCTCTGGATTAAAAACACGTAGGAGGACTGCTGCACACCGTATATTATTGATATCAATGATATCTCGTGACAAAAGTGGTTGTGATGGATCACAACCAATCCAGGTGAGCCTGTTCACTGCATTTATCTCCACTGGTGCCCTACACTTATACACTATTGAGCGTCTTTTCTTTCCTTTTCAGTAATCTACTCCTGATATAAAGACTCTATATAATATATGTGTTTCCCTTTATATATTGAATTACCGTACTGAAAAAAATTAACTTTTTGATGATAATCTAGTTCATTGAAATGCACTAGTAATAGGAGTAGGATGAGTTTGCTAGGGAACTAACAAAATAATAATCCTTTGTATAAAATGCTATTAGGGTTTAGACACCTCCTTCATTCCTAAATTTGTAGACAGTTATCAGGCAGAATTTACAAGGCATTGAAGAGTTGGTTCATTATAATGCATAGTAACACACATCAGTATAAAGCAGTTAAGCAAGTCATTTTGCAAAACCTTGTCTTGGGCTTTCTGCCTGTGAGCGGCGCTATTGCTGTCCGCTCATCCCCATCACATGACTCCCGACAGTAGCGGCCTCTGATGTCCTGTGATGTCATGTCAACTTCTGGATTTAGGAAGTTGACCCGGTGTCTCCGTGGTGGGACCTAGTTTCCCTGAGTAACTGTGCTGTGGGTGGAGTGGGCCGCACGTCACAGTCCAACAACACAGCACTCTGCTAATGAAAGCAGTGAAGAAGACAGTGCCACAATGATGGGCTGTAATGTGCAGTGAAACTCTAGCCTAGTTACTCAGGGAGACTGGGTCCTGCCTTGGTGATGACGAATCAACTTCTTAAATCTGGAAGTCGATGTGACATCACTGGACATCAGACGTCACTGCAGTTGGGGATCACATGATGGGGATGAGCAGACAGCAATACTGTCAATATTGCTCACAGATACAATGAACAACACAAGGTACTATGTGTGTATGTGCTTGGTGTATACATGCATGTGTGCTCTGTATATATGCATGTGTGCATTATGTGTGTATACATATGTGTATATGCTCTGTATACATTCCTGTGTGCTCTGTGTGTATACATATGTGTTTATGTGCTCAGTGTATATTTACTCGTCTGCTATATTTGTGTATATACCTGTGTATTTGTGCTCTATATGCATGCATGTGGGCTATTTGTATACATATGTGTGTGCTCAGTGTATACATGCGTGTGTGCTGTGTGTGTATACATATACTGTATTTGCTGTGTATATAGCACAGAATATTGGTGTCACATAGTGTGTGTATGTAGCATCCACATATAAATCCTGGCAGTGCAGATGAAAGTTCATAGGTGTAAACATATCTATAAAATGAGAATGCGCATAGGGTCTTATCCTAAATAGGAATCAAATCCCATACAGTGTGAAAACTGCTCACCTGATTCAGTTGTGAAGCCCACAACTAGCGTGATCACTGAAACACAGCAGCCGCAGCCGGGACTGCACTTCCACAATCGTGGGGGTGAAACTCTATCCGGGACCAAGTGTCTTTCGGTCCGCGCCGCTGCTCCAATAAGTATCAGAAACACTGGAGTGCTGTTAAACAAGATATTTTCAGTTTTATTTTCCGACGCGTTTTGGAGCTAACACCCAGCTCCTTCCTCACATGTCAGCAATCGCTCAACAAACAAGCAAAATGCTGCTCATTTATCGAGTGATTGGATTGTTTATGGTGTAATGTCCACACGATATGAGGCATTCACAAGGGTAAACTTTAACTGTACTTTATTCCTTTCCTTCATATTTCTCCATCATATAATATAGCAGTCTTTCATCAGCATGCTCCAAACTGAAACTAAACACTTAACTTCCCACCTCCTTCTTCTCATTACCCATGATACACCAGACCTAGTTTTCTTAAAGAGACAGATCTAATTATTGTACATTGCATCTGGTGAAACAAAATTCCTTGTTGTCGGCAGCGCATCGTCCAGAACAAACTGCAGAAGTACTGCTGATAACATGATCATATATGGGACAGATTCCCCTACTAGTGATCATTCTGTGCTCACCAGTCTTTCTCATACTTTTAAAGAGGCCTGAAACAAGCACCGTAGGACATAAAATTGTCAACCGCGCCCATTTGAAGTCTGAACTCAGTATATGTAAATGTAACCTAAATGTTTCAGTGTGATGGTGCAATATGTGAGCATTTAAGGCCCCACTTTAAACTTTTGCCCGGGCCCCGACTGCAGCGTCCAAAGGCTTATGTTGAGTTACATGTAATTATATAGACTGCAGCTGTAACTCAATAACTAGGATCAATCAGTTGCACTGCAAAATGCTTTTGTGGAGCCCTAGCCATAAAGAAAGTATGGTGGTATAACCACTGGAGTAATTAAAGATTGACAAAGTGGCTCAGTGGGCTGGCTATCCAGCTGATCTGTATAGAGAACTCCCAACTGTTCCCTGATGCATTGGGGAGAGAGAAGGATTGGGCAATTTAAACTTGCCTAAATCCCCCGTCACACCTAGCGAGAGCGCTAGCGTGATCACTGTTTCATCACAGGTTTTGTGACGCAACAGCGACCTTGCCAGCGATCTCGCTATGCTTCACACGAAGCAAAGATCGCCGATCATGTTGAAATGACCTGGACCATTATTTCATCGTCAGGCTCCTGCTGGGCAGCATGCATCGGTGTGTTTGACTGCTTACGAACGACCTCATTGGCGACTCAGAACTCATAGGTCTGAGTCGTCAGACTAGCTGCTGTGTGACAGGGTCCCAACGACCGCCAAGGTCGTTATACAGGTCGCCGTATCATTGGTGCGTCATTCAGTAGATCTGACTGTTTGACATATCACCAGCCACCACGTAGCGACATTCCAGCGATCCTTACCAGGTTGTATCTGTGGCGCCCCGCAACGAGTGCGTCACAGGAGGGTGTTGCTTCCCTGACTGAAGATGCAATATTCTCCGACTCAGTAATGACATGGTTAAAAGTCAGAGCTCCATACCCTACGTGCACCATCAGTATAGAGGGCCAATCAGGTCCTGGTGGGCAGAGTGTAGGAGTAGAGTGTAGGAGAATGGAGAAGTAGGAGAAAGAGATAAGAAGTGGTCGGGGAGGAACGTAGGAGAAGAGGGCTCTGCACAGGTCCGTGCAGCCCTACAGACCACCTACCGGTTGGCGCCATAACCCGGTACCACACAACCGGAACCTGGGCGACCATCTAACGGGTCAAAATACACCCGTGCCCATCAACAACCGGATCACTGGTTCCGAAGCTAGCAAGTAGTTCATCACTGCTAAGCAAACCAGAAGTGGAGGGACTGCTCTCTAGGAGCACCCCACTGCAGCCGCAATCAGAGCCGTCTTGCCAGTGGAGTACCCACTAAAAGGAATCTGGCTCCCCTCACACCGGGCTGTATACACCGGCAGGGAAATTCAAGTAGCCCCCTTGTTAACGAACTGGCGCACTAAGGCGACATCGGCAACCCCTCTAGGAAAGTTGAGAACGGAAGGAACACTGCGGAGCTCTGAAACAACACCGGTCATTGCTAAGTCCACCCAGTCCGTTACCCGTTACTTGTATACCCTGTATCATCTACCGGTTGCAGTAAAAGACCCGTTACAGAGAACACTGGTGTCTGTACTTTTTCAGAACTGTTTACTCCGCATGCTACGTACTACAAAGCTGCCATACAACATCAGGTGCAGCTCCTGGCTCCTGGGACTCCCGCTCGTCCTGTGGGGAGCGTCCCATCTTGCTGCTGTACATCCCCCGGAGGCCCAAGCAGCGCCGGTGAAATCACTGGAATTCCTGCAGGTGGCGTCACGACAATAAGAAATCAACCCTTATCTGTTCAGCCAACCACTATTGATCTGGACCACCTAGCCCCACAGCCGGAGGCGCGGAACCGTGACAGGAGAAGCAACGCCTGCGACGTGAAGACCCAGTTACGGTGAGTCATATCCTTGTCAGGATCGCTGGAGCATCGCCAAGTGTGATGGGACCCTAATCTTTAGGATTAATCTATATCAGTAGTTCCCAAACTCCAGCCCTCACGGCCCCCAACAGATCATGTTTTCAGGATTTCCTTAGTATTGCACAGGCGACGGTATCATGATCAAGGAATTACCTGTGCAATACTAAGGAAATCCTGAAAACATGATCTGTTGGGGGCTGTGAGGGCTGGAGTTTGGGAACTACTGATCTAGATTGACTGACCAGCGGCACAAATTTGACCGTTGATCAATAAACGTTAACCAAATGGCAGCCTTTTGCCTGTTTACACACATAGGATGTACTAAGTCCCCTGTAGCGCCCGCACAGGAGAAATTAAGTATTGCATATTTCCAATTGAATCAAACTCTTTAAGTTACACCACGTCCTCCAGACTTTTACAACAGTACTTTTCATTGTTTAACAAATGAGTGTATGGCAAGGAAAAATCAGTAAAATGTTTGTTAATGAGACAACTAGTCAATTCATGATGGTCAAACCAAAGGCAGCATGAATCAAAGCGTGTCTACATTATTGCATCTAGGTATGTTTTAGAGAAAACTAAAACGACTCCAGGACGACTTGGAAAATCGAGATTAGTTTTGGCACTGAGTTTCTCGGCTTCTCCCACTACCGCTCCAGTTGATTGACATGTTTCTTGCTTGTTCATATCTAGGGAGAGCCCAGATCGCTAGGAAAAACTTAGTGACAGATTTCCTACAAAAAGAGCTTTGCAAAAACTAAAGATGCCTACATAACTTGCTGTAATAGAAGGCCTCGGCTTCCATATTCGCGAACAGATGTCACTTTACAGTGCTTTCATTTCTTATATACAGTTCAGCTTTATTTCCATATCTGCAAATGCAGTAAGCGGGATTATAATCGGAAATCTTTTGTAGCGGGGCTAACTTTTTATTTTTAATAGGCATAATTATTATTAATTTTATGTCAGGGGAAAATGTCAGCATATCAATCCGGCTGTAGGTTCAGATCATACTTAGGAGATTGTCAATGAATAGTTCAAAGCTGTCTGAGCGCGGAGACATTGGGCGTCATTATGTGTGGCAGGACGACATATGAAATAAACCATTAGCATTCTTTGAACTTCAGCTTCTAATCAGTGAACTGAACTTAGTGGCTTCTTTTGCTTGACTGCTCGATGCGAACGCTCGCTCTTTTTGCCCAGTAAATCACTTTACAGTAATATTTAAAATAAGCATGTCCCTCTTTCATCCTGCGCTTTAAATCAGGGCAAAGTCCGCTGTATGATTCTCAAACACAACTGAGCTAACAGAGATGAATTACCAGAGTTTATATAATTTATATTACAAATTCATAGACCTGGCAGAAAGGGATTAGTACTTTTTATTTCAGGGGCAGGAGATGATCCTGTCATTACTGCTCAATATTTTTATCGTCCCTTAAACCTGCGGAAATTCCTGGGTGACAAGATGTTGAGGACATATCAGGGCCTCACAGCTGTGGGTATTATCTGCAGGCGCCTCTCTCCGCTCGCACGGTGCAGACTGCGCTCCTATCAAAACTGGATTAGCCTGTCAGTCAGGGGCTCTGATGTACATTGTATTATGATTTTTTGAAAATGTCACTGAGATCAGAGTAATTTCTTAGCTAATTGCATCTTGTCTGGTCTTAATACCTTACATTTAATGGTTTCATTACTTTCCCCGACAATCAAGACCCATAGATCAGTTTTTCTGCATCTTGTAAAAGGAGGGGGGAGAAGAAGCTACAACTGGTGTTTTGGAAGCTCGCGATCCCTGAACATGGGCATACGTAATGGACCGGGGTCAACGTGCCTACAGACCAGTGGACACACATATTATACATAATAATAATGTTAAGCCTCTCAGTCCATAAATCATTTTCCAGCTTTACTGAGCAGAACTATACGTTATCTGTCATTTTTTTGTGCAGAATGATTTATGTTCTAGCTGGAGCAAAAAGATATTCACTTATTTAGAGATGCACGTCCTCCAGTAATTACAGTGAAGGAATACTAAATCCTTGATCAACTTTAAAAGGACTCACCAAGTGCCAACATCTGAGATCAAATCGTCTACTTGTTCCATCATTTCTATATAACAGATGATTTTTGTCAAACTACCATTTTATATGTATTATATAATGAGTGATGAGCAAACTGTGATCGAACATGTCACCAATGTCAGATCCGAACCAAATTTTGCAATATTCATCACCTCGAATACGAACATTTTGCTGAAAAGTCAGCAAATGTTCGGTAATGCTTCAGATGCATGTGTAGCCTAATGTTGGACAGAAGCATTTGTGCAAATGCACTAATCTTTGTTCTACATTATCCTGCAGACACACACAAATCACCTTACCAGGTCACTCTGCTTGATTGCTCCAGTTCATCTTCGCTCGCTCCCTCTCACTTCAGTATTCGCACTATCGGTGAGTGACGTGCACGGTCAGCTGATCTGATCTTAGCAATCGCGTCACGTGACCAGATTATGTCATCTCATCTGGTCACCTGACTTGATTATTAAGGTGACCAAATGATCCGCACATGTCACTCATCACCAGCTCTGCTCCAGATGTGCAGTGATTTGCTGAGGCGGCTGCTAATCATAGCAGGTACCATGGTTACTGAGCTGTCCTCAGGGGCTTGAGCGAATCACTGCTTATGAACGGAGCTTGAGGCTCATTCATTGAGTGACTGGAGGCTGTGGTGACAGAATGCTGTATTCTTCACCGTAGCCTCCAATGAAGAAGATGTCACAGAGGATTGAGGAGGGGTACAACTGAGGGGTTAATAAAGATGGAGTCCCTAAATATCTTTGTGTTTTCATTGCTAGTAAAATGTTCTTTTTCTGTGTCTATTTACTTGAAATTCTTAATGGCCAAGTCTAATATTGGCACGGCATTAAGAATTTCAGGCTTAATGCCAGCTGGCAATACAAAGCTGGCATTAACCCCTTATTACCCAGTTTGTCACCACTACATGGCAACTGGAAGAGCCGTGAAAAGCACGAGGAATTGGCACTTCTTATGAATGCACCAATTTCTGTGGTGGCTGCAGGCTCCTATTCTATAATGTGGGGGGGCCCAATAACGAAGGCCCCTGCAACACTGAGAATACTAGCCCTCAGCTGATTAGCTTTATCTTGGCTGGCAATTAAAAATAGGGCTAAGCCCATGCATTTTTTTTGACAGCCAAGGTAAAATTAAGCAGGTGAGGGTGACAGCTCGCAGCCTTCTGCTTTATATGTGTTAGGCTAAAAAATACCGCTAAGCCCGACGCATTTTTTTAAATTATTTATTTAACTCACTATGACAGAAGGTTAATTGTCACACATTAAAGTGCATGGCAATAAAGTACAATCACCGTCCAGATTGAGGAAATGCAGTCCGATTACAAAAGCCAATCACAGATGCTCATGTAGTGTCACCATAGTAATCAAGTCAGGTCACCAGATCAGATGACAGGATCTGGTCATGTGACACGATTGCTATGGTGATCAGATCAGCTGACCACGCACGTCACTTACTGCCAGCGCGGATGCAGAAGTGAGATGGAGCGTGAGAATACAGACTAGAGCAATCAAGCAGCGGAGACATGGTAAGATGATCTGTGTGTGTCTGTCTGTGTTTGCCAGCTTTTGGACACCTTTGAAGGTGTTTCCAATGCGTTTAAAGTTGCCTGCCTCTGATTTCAATGGTGTTCAGAAAATTCGGCGAACACTCCAAATTCAGCTAAGGCCGGCTTCACACCAAGGTGTGATCAGGTCCTGTAAGGGATGAACCTGACAGACACGGACCTGATCAGCACACAGAACCGGAGGGCAAATATGCCCTCCGGTCCGGTGTGCAGCTGAATCCCTCTAATTGCAGCCGCAGCTGCTGATTTTTCAAGATCGCGGCTAGCAGGAAGCTTGCCGCGGTCCTGAAATTACAGCAGCATGTAGCCGCGGGTGTCCGGTTCCCAGATCCTCCCGAATCAGGGACGATCCTGGAGAAACCAATTTGGGGAGATTTTTCTCCCCGGACACAAAAACTTGCAAACAACGTTTTTGTGTCCGGGAGAAAAAATCAGAACACACCTGGATTCTCCCGGAGAGATGGAAACCGGATGGTAGATAGCTGCCATCCGGCTCCATCCGGTTCCATAGGGCTGCACAGGGTGATAATCAGGTGCGGGGCTGTCAGGGTCACCGTGGTGTGAAGCCGGCCTAACAAATTAATATAAATTCACTCAGGAGTTCGCTTATCACCAAATATAATATATATTATATACATATATATATATATAACTAGAAAAAAATTCTCTGCAGCACTCAGCTACTACCAATGTGCAAACATGCTAACAAGCGGTATATATTTGAGGAAAAAAATCTAAAAACTTACGTTTTTTTCAAAAAACTCAAAATCTTATTTTTTTATTATTTTCTTGGGGTTCTTGGTACGCACATTGGCCAATGTCCGTTTGCTCATCAGCCGCGACAAGGCGTCCCTGCTGGCACCAGTTCACATTAGTCTGTGAGTTTTTTGAAAAAAACGTAAGTTTTTAAATTTTTTCCTCAAATATATACCGCTTGTTAGCATGTTTGCACATTGGTAGTAGCTGAGTGCTGCAGAGAATTTTTTTCTAGTTGTATGACCCAGTGTCCCTGCTGGCACCAGTTCACATTAGTCTGTGAGTGCTGTGCAGTTTTTTTCTGTTTTGTGTATAACGAATGGAGAATCTGGCTCCATGACTGCAACTTGCACCCTCATCACCCACAGGTGGTCTTAGGTTGAGATGGTGTCCGCCCACTTGAGAGTGGGATAGGGAGGAAAAGGAGGACAGGGATGTCAGCGTTAGGACTCATCAGACCTGGGGTCGCCTTGTCGCGGCTGATGAGCAAACGGACATTGGCCAATGTGCGTACCAAGAACCCCAAGAAAATAATAAAAAAATAAGATTTTGAGTTTTTTGAAAAAAACGTAAGTTTTTAAATTTTTTCCTCAAATATATACCGCTTGTTAGCATGTTTGCACATTGGTAGTAGCTGAGTGCTGCAGAGAATTTTTTTCTAGTTGTATGACCCAGTGTCCCTGCTGGCACCAGTTCACATTAGTCTGTGAGTGCTGTGCAGTTTTTTTCTGTTTTGTGTATAACGAATGGAGAATCTGGCTCCATGACTGCAACTTGCACCCTCATCACCCACAGGTGGTCTTAGGTTGAGATGGTGTCCGCCCACTTGAGAGTGGGATAGGGAGGAAAAGGAGGACAGGGATGTCAGCGTTAGGACTCATCAGACCTGGGGTCGCCTTGTCGCGGCTGATGAGCAAACGGACATTGGCCAATGTGCGTACCAAGAACCCCAAGAAAATAATAAAAAAATAAGATTGAGTTTTTTGAAAAAAAACGTAAGTTTTTAAATTTTTTCCTCAAATATATACCGCTTGTTAGCATGTTTGCACATTGGTAGTGGCTGAGTGCTGCAGAGAATTTTTTTCTAGTTGTATGACCCAGTGTCCCTGCTGGCACCAGTTCACATTAGTCTGTGAGTGCTGTGCAGTTTTTTTCTGTTTTGTATATATATATATATATATATATATATATATATATATATATATATATATACCCGTATATACTCGTGTATAAGCCGACCCGTGTATAAGCCAACCCCCCTACTTTTGCCCCCAAAATCTGGGAAAACCTATTGACTCGTGTATAAGCCGAGGGTGGACCCCAGCACAGGAATACAGCCCCCAGCAGTGTGGTATACAGGCCCCCCAGTGGTACACAGGCCTCCCCAGTGGTAGTATACAGCCCCCAGCAGTGTGGTATACAGCAGCCTCCCCAGTGGTACATATAGGCCCCAGCAGTGTTACAGCAGCCTTCCCAGGGGTATATACAGCACCAGCCCCAGGGGTATATACAGCACCAGCCCCAGGGGTATATACAGCACCAGCCCCAGGGGTATATACAGCACCAGCCCCAGAGGCATACAGGCCCCCCATCAAGATCCAGGTCCCCCCCCTTGCTCGGCAAACCTGTAAAGTAAAATCATTATACTTATCACTGTCCTGTCGCTGCCGTCCCGCCGCTGCCGACATCACGCTCCTCCGTCTTCATTCAGCGTCTTCCGGATTCCTGTGGTCGGCGCAGACAATGACGTCATTGCCTGCGACCACAGGAAGCCGGAAGAAGACGGATGAAGCCCGAATCGTGATGTCGGCAGCGGCGGGACGGCGGCGACAGGACAGTGATAAGTATAATGATTTTACTTTACAGGTTTGCTGAGCAAGGGGGGGCCCTGGATCTTGATGGGGGGGGCCTGTATACTGATGGGGTTGGCGGGCGGGCGGTATACTCGCGTATAAGCCGAGGGGGACTTTTCAGCCCAAATTTTGGGCTGAAAAACTCGGCTTATACGCGAGTATATACGGTATATGAATACATAACTCATATAACATATGTGAAATTGAAGTAGAATGGAGTCTTATGTCTCTTCTGCATAAACACACTTATTTTAAAGCTTGCACATTTAAGAGATTCTACTGAAGATTACAAACCTGCAATTTATGGAAATTTTGTAGAAATTTCGATCAAGATTTTATCAAGCAATGATATAACACCTTTAAAAGTGCATGGATTCATACATGCCTCCCTATGGCTACGATTTCATGAGGAAAGTTTTTTTTCGTTTGCTGAATTCATAAGATCCATAAGATGCTGCATTAAGGATGATATAATATAACAATGATATACAGTGGTATAATATGGCAATATGCTAAGAGGACATGGTTTTCTCTTGAGCATTAGGATGAAAGATCAGAATATTCATTTTAAAAAAAAGAAGAAAAAAAAAACACTGAAAGTATCTAGATTTGATAAAGAAGTGCTCCCCACGTTGACTCCAGAGCTCCTTCTTTAAGAGTTAAGGTCCCGTTACACACAACGATGTCGTGAACGATATCGTTGCAACGTCACTGGATTAGTGACATTGCAGCGATGTCGGAGCGACATCGTTGAGTGTCACACGTATCAACGATCAACGATAAGTCGTTGATTGTAGATTTATGGTCCTGTCGATAAATCTATCGTTGGTCTCCCGTTGAGCGTCCAGCATCGGCTTGTGTGACAGCGGGAGACCAATGATGAACAAGCTCCCAGCGCTGCACAACAAGCGCTGGGAGCTGGTAACCATGGTAAAAGTGGATATCTTAGCAGCACCCAGCGCCTAGTTACCTGCTGTTTACCATGGTTACCAGCCTGCTCCCGCCTTCCACAGCCTGGCTGCGGGAGCTAGACATCGTGGAAAGAATATTTTATTCTTTTCCACGGTGTCACGAGTCCACTGGTCGCTGGTGAGTCTGCCTGTGTGACAGCTCACCAGCGATCAGTTCAAGATGTGGCAGCGATCCACATCATTGGTCGGATCGCTGCCATATCCAAGTGTGTAATGGGGCCCTTAGTCAAAGCAAGGTTTGCAGATCAGATTTTCATGCCTTTACATATACTACATTCAAACAATCCTATAAATAATGACATGACCAAAATCTTGAGCTTCCATCAGAGAGCTACCATTGGATATATTCTCGCATGAAAAGACATAAAGTCTACAAAATATTGATACAATGGAGCGTGCTACCTTTTTATTTTTCTTTTTTTTTTTGGAATTGTCACAATCCCTCCTGTGCGTCTTGGCTGCACTATAAATTCCGGGTGAGCTGAGCTGTCAGTAATCAGATTAACAACCTCAGTTGTCCAATCTGGTGCATGAGCTTGCTGATTTGTTGATGTGCTCAGTGACAGCTCATCTGTCCAATCTGAGATTGGGAGGAGGTACGTTTTTTAGGTGTGCACTATTTGGTTTGATTGCCCAGCTATTTAACAGAGCTGTCAGTTCCAGAATACAGCCAGTCTTAGTCTTCTGCTCAGCTGTGCTATTTGGCCTCTTCTTTCTGTGCTCTAGGAGTTGATCATTTTCTGCCTGAACATTGACTGTGTTTGACCATTCTTTTGCCTTGTCCCCCTTCTCTGATTCACTCTTTCCAGGTATTTTGACTCAAGACTATGATCTCATAATGCCTCCAACTATCCTGTTAATCTTGACGTCATCTCCTGGTACCTGACCCCAGAACATTTGACTATTCTGCCTCACAACTAACCGTGTAGTGACTATTGCCACAGGAATCCAATAGATAAATCCTTTCTTGAGTATTATATCAAAAGCATACAATTATGGTGGTATGTTATAATGATATAATCCTAAGGTTAGACTACAATTTCTATTATTTGCTTATAACATGAGTTAAGCTCCATAAGTCCAGTTAGCCAAACACAGATTAAGAGATACATTACATCTACATATGACCCCCCTATACTCAAATGCTGCAAATAAAAGCATTGGAGCACTTACATATAACCACACCTCAAGGTTTAAAGTTTTACAATTTATAAGGTTGTTGATAATAAAATATATATTCTTCTATTTTAGATTCATGTTGCTATAAAGAACTTATCAAATAGTTTGCCATTACATTAAAGCCCCAATTTATTAAAACTACTGTTTTGCAAGCAAGCTGTAATGAATGGAGAGCTGTAGGAAGATACGCCAAATTCATTGAGAGGTATGCATCTCTTAATACATTTCTTAATAAATCTTTCAACTGCAGTGAACCACCACCAGAAATGCACGCCAGCTAGGGGTTGGCACACATTTCTGCCAGAATTTATGCCACTTTTGTTGTGTGAATTATGATTAGAGATGAGTGGACCCTAGGATGTTCAAGTTTGACGGGTTCAGCTAGACTTTCAAAAAAAGTTTGATTTGGGGCCCTGACTTGACCCTGAACCCAAACCCCAGAAAGGTCAATGGAGGCCCGAACATAAGTACAGTAGAATGGTAATAGTAAGGGTTAGAGGGCTGCAAAAAGAAGCAAAAAGGGGATTAAAGCACTTAATTCATACATACCTGTGTTTCCTCAGTAGATAACATCGCTGTCAGACTGATTCTGGGCCTGCTCATTAAACCTTATGAATATTTACTGCTTCCCCTCTGAGACAGCACCCGTGATTGTCAATAGTCAGACTGCTAAACATGCCCCCCACTCTTTGTACCAGTGTCTGTGATTGGTTGCAGTCAGTCTGCTGCTGCTGTCTGCGTAGTATAAAATTTTTTTATTTTTTTTTAAATGACGTGGGGTCTGCCCTATTTTCTAATCAGCCAATGTAAAGCCGTCAGCTGGGAGTTACTATCAGGCTTGGAAGGGGCCAACATCCATGGTTCTACACACCTTAATATTACCAGTTCACTGCTGTCTGCTTTATCTGTCCTGGATATCAAAATAAAGAAGAACCCAAATCTTAAATACCAGTAAGTAAATAAATAGTTTTAAAAAATGGCTTGAGCTCCCACTTATTTTTGATAGCAAGCACAAATAAAGGAGACAGCAGTGAGATGATGTTATCATGGTGGGATGGTAATGGTTATTGAACAGTACCAGCCAAAGAATTTCAGCCCACAGCCACCCCAGAATTCGCGCATGACATTAGATGCGCCAAATCTTGTGCTTTTTCTGCTTCTTCCAGATTGTCCTGGTGAAGTAGCAATTGGGGTAGTATATGGGTTTAATGACAGCTGTGATTTCTCAGAAATCACAGCTGCCATCAAGCCTTGGATTGTAATGAAGAGTGTCTGGAGACACCCCTATTAGTAATCCTGTAGTCAAAAGAGTGAAAAACCCGGAAAGAAAAATCCCTTATTTGAAATAAATACACACATCTTATTTCACCAATTTATTAACCCCTAAAACACCCTGCAGTTACACAATCAACATAATCCACATGACATCCCATGATGATCCTCAGTTCTGCTACACCCGGAGACTGCGGTAACATTTGAGGGAAGACCACTCACTGCTGCGTCCAGAACCCACTGATAGCACCATCAGACCTTACATGCTTACTGAAATGTATTTAATATTTTGTACAAAAGCCTTTGTTGGTGATGGACGCTTCAAAATGCCTCCTGTATGGCGAAACTGCTGCAAGCATTGCTCAGGTGGGACTTTGGGGCCATTCTTCTACACAGCATTCTTCAAATCCTGAAGGTCCTGTGGGCTCCTTCTGTGAACTCTGAGCTTTAGTTCCTTCCATAAATTTTCTATTGGATTTAGCTCATGTGATTGGCTGGGCGATTCTATCAGATTTATTATTTTTCTCTGAAACAATTGAGAGTTTCCTTTGGTATGTGTTTGGGATCAGTGTCTGGCTGAAATGTCCACCCTCATTTCATCTTCATCATCCTAGTAGTTGGCTGTAGATTTTTTATCAAGACTGTCTTGTTGCATTTGTATAATATGATGTTTGATGCATTCATCCATAACGCCATTTTTAGGCTCTTTACCTGGCTCTTCCAGTGGCCCTGGTGGCAGAAGCACACTGGGTAATGGACAGGTTGATGCCAGCTTTGTATTGTCAGCTCGCACTAAGCCCGAAATTCATGGTGTCAGGCCAATATTAGACACAGCCACAAGGAGTTGCTAGCAAACATACAAAATCACCACAAAGAGAAAAAATATTTTAATAGAAGTAAAATACAAGACATTTAGGGACTCAATCACTAATCAAACCTTGATGGTTCCATGAGCTCCTCATTGGTGAAGAGAGAAAAGCTTAACTCTGCCCACAGTGGTTGCCCACAAAAAAGATGCAAATACTAAAAAAAACTGTGCAAATGGAATAATGAGTTGAATTAAAATTATTTTAAAGAAGTCTGACATCTGCTTCATTGGATAACGTGTAGCATTCTTGCTTATTCTGAAAAGCATGGTCTGGAAAGTTACCTTTGACCACATATAAGAAAAAAATCAATTGAACAGCTAAAATTTCCATCTAGTAAAATAATGTTGATATTTGAGCAAACTGTTACTTGGATTTAGAATTCAATTCACAATCCATTAGTGACCAAAAGCAGAATTCCGAGAGCAAAGAGTTAATTTTTCACGGGTAAAATAAATCAAAGAAAGCCCTTATTCCTTTAATAATGAAGGACAATATTTAAGGCACAGCTACATTTCGGGAAAATTAAATACCGTTTGTTTAGACTCATATCTCTCCCAGTGGCTTTAGTTATTCATACTGTAATGGTTGAAATTGTTTCCCTAATCCCAAACGCATACCTTATGCTTAATACAGTATTATTCCTCTTTCCCTGTCTTGTGCTATGGAAATAGATTAAAACAGATATTAACCTTTAAGGAACTGTCAGTCATTCTCTCCGAGCTCCTATCTTGTGCGTTCTCGTCTCCCGAGACCACTAGATCGACATGAAAATATTTGTGTTTCGATATTACCCATTTATCCAGGAGAGATTCATTTTAGATGAACATTGCGCCTCTGTATGCGAGAGGTTTTATAACGTGGTAATGTGTCGTGCATGGAGCATATTCTGTGTTGGAATCTAAAGTATGGTTGTGTTGTAGCAGCAAAATTCCCAAGATAAACCGGGGCTTAAGTAGGGCAAAAAGATCTTAATAGCTCAATCCCCTACAATCAGCAAAAAATGCAGACAAAATAATTCTTATATTAAACTGGTTTTGACATGACACAGACAATGACTATTGCGTTTCATTTGGCATCCAAATAATTGTGCTTCGAAGAGATATTCTATACAAAAATATCTGTTGATGCAGGAACATGTGACCACATCGGTATCCTCCATTTGAAAAATACCATGTATGGGACATTTAGTATTTGATTGGATAATATTGTATTCAAGTGGCCAATCCCTTAAATGGTGACACCCATTCCGGAAGCCTCAATAATATTCTAATAGTCAAAGCATGTTTTGGTAAGCTACGAACCAGTGATAGAAGCCTTTATGGCAGAGCAACTATTATATGGGCTCAATAATTTCAATGGCCAGTGTAAAGTCCGTAGATCAGTCCAGTCATGAGTAGCGCAATGAGACACTTTGCCTTGGCCAAAATGTTTAGACAAGGTTAATGAACTGAAATGTAACACATAAGAAAAAAAAATAATACCTAACTGCTTACCTGTCCCAGCACTCATACTGCCTCTGGTGCATGCTGCCTTTAGTCTAGTACTCGACTGCCTCCTTGCAAAGGGTGCTGGGGTCTTCACTCTAGAACTGTCACAATGACTATGTCATGACTATGTCTGCCCCTCAAAGTAGGGAGCTCTGAACTACCTGATGGTGGAGAGGCCTGAGCCTCCTATCCTGACCCTGCTCCTTTCAAGTCCTTAACTGATTACTACTTCCCCTCCCCCAGGAGCAGGGAGTAATGAAACCAACAGATAAAGACAGACAAGGGACAACCAAAATTCAATCACAAAGCAGAGCACACACAAAGGTAAAGATAATAAGCAGGAGGAAAAACCTCACCAAGTATATAGCACAACTTTCTCCAAAAGTTTGAGACACGACACCTAACAGACCAACATAGGATAAACTATAGCTGGCATGGATAGAAGGATTCCTCCATTAAACATAGGAGGGGAGCCGCTATGATAGGCCTCTGCACAACATGGGGTAAATGCCTATGAATCAGCACCCAGCCACTTGATGTCCGAGTCTGCCTGTGTTGATTCCAGAACACCAGAGAAACCATAGGCAAAGCATCAGAATCTGCAATCTGAACAGAGCCCAACACCTCTATGGCAGTCGGTAAAGTTTGTGCATAACTCCGTGTGACAACAACAGGGCTGCTGGCCAGACATCAAAGGTCACAGTGTGTTGTGATGTTATGCCATCAGTAACACCCCAGGTAGACAGGTTTCAACTGAGATACCAAACTCTTCACGGAGCCACAATACTGCGACGAGAAAAGGACTGGCAATCTACTTCTGTATCACGCCAAGAAAACTTGATGGAGAGTACAATTAAAGGAATTAGATATATTACCGGAATATGCACCCTGAGGTTGGAAGGCACTCAACAAGCTACTGGGGAAGAGCCAATGGTCGACCTGAGTACGATCAAGTATCATGATGCGCCTGGATCTTTGATCCACAAGAACGTCTAGGTTCTAATATGCAATGAAAGTTAGAAAGTGAAGAACAAAAGCTCGCACGAATATCAAAAAAAGTTTCAGAACTATGGAACGCTTCGAATTATGAACCAAGGCAAAACTTGTACATCATCAAAGCTGAAATGGGCAGGAACAGGAACTCGGACTTAACTCATGAATAAGCGAACTAAGATGGACTCAATCTGGACATTCCAGTCAAGTCGTCCATCAGGTCTACTATTCCCGGCAATGATAGCCAAAGACAAATATGAGTCGCTTTTTATTCTTTTTTATATGCCGCCCCATGTTCCTGAAAACACAGTACAGTCAGTGATAGAGTGGTCATCTCGATATGGACAATACACAGAGGACCCATGCCAGTACCATCTTAAATTATACAAGTCTACACACCAACAGAGGAGGAGGAGGAAATTGCATTATTCTCTGATCAAGTTCAATACAAATTAACAAGACGCCAAAACAAGACTTCCTTATCATGGGAGACTTAAATGCCAAAGTGGGTTACGGCAAACATGGGACTGTTGTTGGAAACTCTGGATTAGTGAAAGAAACAAGGCTAGAGGAAGATTCGTGGACTTTTGTATGACAAATCAACTGTCCATCATGAGAACACCTTCCAATATGAAAAATTGAGACTCTATACTTGGAAATCCTGAATGGAGCGTCTAAGAATCAGATTGCCTACATATGTGTTTGCCAAAGATGGAAGTCATCAATCATTACCTCAGAAACAAGACCAAGAGCTGACTGTGGAACTGATCATGAACTTTGAAAGCAAATATTAGAGTCAAGCTGTGCAAACGGACAAGACAAAAGGTCATTTCCAATTTCGATTTGATCAACATACCTGAAGTTTTTTGAATGGTCTGCAAAGCCGATTTAAATCACCAGACAGAGATGAAAGGAAGCCTGAGGAATTATGGACAAATATAAAGACTATCATTACCGAAGAAACCAGAAAGACCATAAAAAGAGGCAGAAGGGACCCCCAAAGCCATGGTTAACAGGAGAGTTCCTAAAGATCATTGAGGAAAGCAGGATGGCAAAACGCAAAAGGTAACAAGCAGGATGCAGATAACATCAGTAAAGGACTAAAGAGAGCTATTCAAGCATCCAAAGAACTTTATTACCAGAAGATATGTACAGAGATAAAAAATGAACATCTGAAAGGCAAGACCAAGCAGGCATACGAAAAGATCAAAAAGATACGACAAAAGTTTCAACCAAGTGTTGGAATGCTGAAAGATTCCAATGGAAACAAACTAACTGAACCCGAACAGATCAAGGAAAGATGGAAAGAATACACTAAGCATCTTTATAAAAATGAGTCATTGATATGGGAAGAAACTGACACTGGACATAACAGCAAACAGAATATCTTGAAAGAAGTCTTTGCTGCAATAAAGATTCTGTCAAAAAAACAAAGCACCTGGATGTGACCATCTAATATATAATCACCAATAATATGTGTCACAGACTTCCGGCACTTATGTGACTATCCCACAATGCACCGCGGCACCTTTGTGGGATAGCGACACAGGCGACAGAAGTCAAAGTGACACAAGCGTCACCGATACCGTCTGGAGCTACCGTCTGGAGCTAGCAGCCCCGACTACCATATTGGAACACCCAAGTTCCAATATGGCGGCAGGGATTCAAATTCACCGCCAAAGCGGGTCAAGCGCCAACAGCGCTGATTGGTTGCCACCAACCTCTGTGACCAATCAACGCTCTTGGCGCGTGATTTAAATTGCGCTTCGCTATTTGATTGCTGCGGATTGTGGTGACCAATCAGCGAAGCGGATCGCGCCTTGGCGGGAGATTTGAATCCCGCGCCGCTGATTGGCGTGGGATTCAAATCTCCCACCAATGCGTGAGACACTTTGCTGATTGGTTGCCGCGAATTTGTGGCGACCAATCACCAAAGCGGCGCCTGAATTAAATCGCGCTTCGCTGATTGGTCACCTTGGCTGAGTGGCGCGGGATACAAACCTTCTGCCAAGCTGCGCGCCGCTTCAGTGGTTAGCACTGTATGGTGGCTAAGTGGTTAGCACTGTATGGTGGCTCTGTGGTTAGCACTGTAGGGTGGTTCAGTGGTTAGCACTGTATGGTGTCTCAGTGGTTAGGACTGCATGGTGGCTCAGTGGTTAGCACTGTATATGGTGGCTCAGTGTTTAGGTGGCTCAGTGGTTAGCACGGAATGGTGGCTCAGTGGTTAGCACTGTATGGTGGCTCAGTGGTTAGCACTGTATGGTGGCTCAGTGGTTAGCACTGTATGGTGGCTCAGTGGTTAGCACTGTATGGTGGCTCAGTGGTTAGCACTGTATGGTGGCTTAGTGGTTAGCACTGTATGGTGGCTCAATGGTTAACACAGTATATGGTGGCTCAGTGGTTAGCAATGTACGGTGGCTCCTTAGTTAGAGCTGTACACTGGTTCAGTGGTTAGAACTGTGCGGTGGCTCAGTGGTTAGAACTCTGTGGTGGCTCAGTGGTTAACACTGTGCGGTGGCTCAGTGGTTAGCACTGTGCAGTGGCTCAGTGCTTAGCACTGTATATGGTGACTCAGTGGTTAGCACTGTATGGTGGCTCAGTGGTTAACACTGTATATGGTGACTCAGTGGTTATCACTGCACAGTGACTCAGTGGTCTGCACTCTACAGTAGCTCAGTGGTTAGCACTGTATGGTGGCTTAGTGGTTATCACTGTGCGGTGGATCAGTGGTTAGGACTGTGCAGTGGCTCAGTGCTTAGCACTGTATATGGTGACTCAGTGGTTAGCACTGTATGGTGGCTCAGTGGTTAGCACTGTATATTGTGGCTCAGTGGTTAGCACTGTGCAGTGACTCAGTGATCTGCACTCTACAGTAGCTCAGTGATTAGCACTGTATGGTGGATCAGTGGTTAGCACTGTGCAGTGGCTCAGTGCTTAGCACTGTATATGGTGACTCAGTGGTTAGCACTGTGCAGTGACTCAGTGGTCTGCACTCTACAGTAGCTCAATGGTTAGCACTGTATGGAGGATCAGTGGTTAGGACTGTATATGGTGGCTTAGTAGTTAGCAATATACGGTGGCTATGTGGTTAGCAATGTACGGTGGTTCAGTGGTTAGAACTGTGTAGTGGGTCAGTGGTTAGAACTGTGTGGTGGCTCAGTTGTTAGCACTGTGCCGTGGCTCAGTCGTTAGCATTGTGCGGTTGCTCAGTCGTTAGCACTTTATGGTGGCTAAGTGGTTAGCACTATGGGTAGCTTAGTGGTTAGCACTGTATATGGTGGCTTAGTGGTTAGCATAGTACAGTGGTCAGTAGTTAGCATTGTATGGTGGCTCAGTGGTCTGCACTCTATAGTAACTCAGTGGTTAGCACTGTATGGCTCAGTGGTGAGCATTGTATGGTGGCTCAGTGATGGGAGGCAGGCACATGGAAGTCAGAAGGCACAGAGGAGGCAGGGGCAGAGGGGAGAGAGAAGGCAAAGGGGATGCAGACCTACAAGGGAGGCAGAATGTAGAGGGGAGGCAGAGGCACAGGGGGAGGCAGGGTCATGGGGAGAGACAGCACACACAGGGAGAGATAGCGCAAACAGGGGCTGAGAGCACACAGAGCGGAGAGAAAGGTACAAGTAAGACAGAACGCATAGGGGAACAGACAGACCAGACAGGAGAGAGCGCACAAGGGGACACAGGCACAAGGACTGCCCTCCCGATGCAATAGTATCGGGCCTATTTTTAGTATTTTAATAAAGCTGATAAAGTCTTCTGATGCAGTAGTAGAAGTCATTACATGCCTGTGTCAACAGATATGGAGTACTGGTAAATGGCCCAAGGACTGGACAAGATCGGTGTTTATTCCTATTCTGAAGAAGAGGGGTGCTACTAATTGTGAAAACTATCAGGCTATAGCGCTCATACCTCATGCCAGCAAAATGCCACTAAAGATCCAACAAAAACAGCTACAGCCTTACTTTAAAAATAGTTAGCAGAGGATCAAGCAGGATTTAGAAAAGGCAGAGGAACAGGATATGTAGTTGCTAACATGAGATGGATAATGCAAAAGTCCAAAGAATATAACAAAGAGCTCTATTCTTGCTTCATCGACTACAGCAAAGCCTTTGACGGTGATAATTACAAGATACTTCGGAGAACCATGAAGGATATGAGTGTGCCAAACCATCTGATTGGCCTCAGTAGGAACCTTTATATTGACCAAGAAGCAACTGTCTGAATGCAATATGGTAACCTGCATGGTTCAAGGTAGAGCGAATCATCAGACAAGGTTGCATCCTGTCACCAAGCTGCATAAGACCGTCTTCATTAGGTTGTATACAACCACCTGATGAACACGGTCTTATATATTGTCAAAACGCGTTGTGGAGCTTGCAGGAGGAATATTAATAAAGGTTTGTTAATTTTTGCTCAAACAATTTATATGTGATCTTATGGTTAGCTAGACAGGGCTTCAATATTCATTGTATTGCTCAGTTCCTTCACCTAGAGTAACTGGGTTGCACTGTTGGCATTGACATTGTATGGGTTCAGTATGGCAGGATCAGCACATGAAGTCTAAAGTCACAAGCATGGCAAGCGGAAGAGAATGCAAAGGAAGCAACCACTGGGAGGCCAGGAATGTAGGACGTGAGACAAGGCAGGGCACGGGACGCAGGGTCAGGTGACTCCCAGAGAGACCAGGGGAGAGATGCGCCAGTGCTAGAGCACAGAGCCGAGATGAAGTTACAAGTAGACAACGCATAGGGGACAACAGGGAGCCAGGACGGAGAACGCTCCCAAAGGTAAGTCAAATGCCCTGATTAGCATTCCAAATATGGTCCATTGTTAGTATTTTGAATAAGCGCATTATCTTCTTCTTCGTGTAGAAGGAACTGATGTGTAACAGTATGGAGTAGTGTAATTGGAACCAAGGGACTGGAACAAATCGAGGTTACCAGATTTTAAGAGAGGGGCTATAATGACAAACGTTCAGCATTGAGTGAACAGCTCAGAACCTATGCGAAAATGCACTTTAAGTAAAAAACAGCTACAGCCTACTTTAAAAATGCGACCTACATTCCGCATAAAACAGGGAAAACATTATGTGTTAGCTAACGAGGGTGGATCAAGCAAAGGTATACAAACCCCCAGAAGGACTCTAGTCTGCCTCCAGTGGTATACAAGCAAAGCCTTGCACGTGGATATATAACAGACTGGCAGAACCATGAGGATATATGTCAGCCAAGGATTGGCCCCAGTTGGCCTATATGCAGCCAACGTGTATTTACCAAAGCCCAATAGTCGCAAGCCATGATTGGCACCCTCATGGTTTCAAGTAGATGCAACACGACAAGGTTGGTATCTGTCCACCAATTCATCAAGCCCGTCTCATTAGGTTGTCAACCACCTGATGAACAGAGCTCCTTATATATTTACAAACCCGTTGTACTTGCGAGGATATTATAAGCGCCTAGTGTTTTGCCCCAAGGAATTTGCAGCCTATATACAGTCACCTAGTGTATTGCCCATGAACTTGTAAATTTATCCATCATATCTCTCAGCCTGAGGATTGAAGCTCGAGCTAATGCTGGGATGACAGTGTAATTATAATCCATGTGCATAGTTCTAACATGCAACCAGTAGACAGGCTAAAGCCCCATCACTGGTCCCAGTAACATTAGACCTTATGACATAGCCGTGCCACGTGACCGCCCTGATCCGTGACTTCCCAAGGGACCTCCGTCATGGCATTTCTGTCCTGAGGGCTCGCAATGACGTCCAGACTGAGTCCTCCACCAGGCTTGTCAGAGTTCAGGCTGGCAAACACAGGTTAGTCGCAATGCACTTGGATTAGCATTCCGCAACTGGTCCATAGTAGCCTTAAGTAACTGCCTTTACCGTGCTCGGATGCATGTAGGGGGAGAGGCACTAATCAGGGTTGAGGTGCTCGTAATACCGCAATCAGCACAAACAGACAAGACTTACTATGCAGCGAGTGGACTACGTTTCACAATTTTTGGGACTGAACAGAAGTGGTAAAGGAATTTAACCATTGGTAACCTACATGCATGCAACAACAACATCGAGAAGCAAAGAAGTCAAAAAAGCATGGAAAAATCCCAAGACAAGGTTTTCAAATCAAGAAATATTTCACTGGTAATGAAGACACGGCTTGTACATAGTCTGGTCTTTGTTCTAGTAACATATGGAAGTGAAACATGGACAAAGAAACAAGACAGAAGAAGAATTAACGTCTTCGAAATGTGGTACTGGAGAAAGGATGATGTCAATACATGAACGGCAAGAAGAAAAAAAATAAATTAATTGAAAAAATCAAGCTAGAGCTGTTACATGAAGCAAGGATCACTAAACCAACACTACCTACTTTGGACACATCATACAAGAAATACAGAAAAATCACTAGGTAGAGAAATTATAGGATAAGCTACAGGATAAGCAAGCGAAGACCAAGGAATATGTTGTACTTATGCTTGTCTGTAAAGATTGGTGGAGAACCCTGGTAGACCTATCTAGGCTGCACAAGATCGATCTTCCTACAGAGCGTGAATCCTTCAAGTTCATTGCCATGGGCTGAGCTGGAAGGCCGATAAATATTAAAAATAATACTTTCTTTTGTTCTGGTAATATAATGAGACAGCAGCCTGCTCTTCTCTACTCACACTATAAAATACAGTACAGGTGTGAGATTTTCGTGTATAACGTTTTTCAATCTGCAAATTTTAGTCAACAGGTGTCTGGGGCTGTGTCTGGGACTGTGACGACCCGTTCAGCGTGGGGACAGCTTCAGTAAAGCGGACTCTGTCTGAGGACTTTGAAATCGAAAAATTATATCCATAAGTCCCCAAAGTAATTCAACGTTAGCGTTTTTTCAAGCTATAAAATAGCGCCCCAAAGATCAGCTGCATCACCAACTCAAGGAGCCTCACACGGAAGATCGTTATTGTAAAAAAAATGCCAGGCTTCATGAAGCCTACTATCCCTCGCTACTCGTTCAGTCTAATTAGTTTTACAGGACAAGTGCAGACAAGAGATTTCACTATTCAGACATGGTGCACGGTCGGAGGGCAAGAGTACTGTTAAGCCCAGGCCGACACTAGCGAGATCTGTCTGTCACAGCTTTTGTACGCAACAGCGACCCTTTCAGCAATCCGGATGTGTGAGAAAGCGGGGGCGGCAGTGCCTGCCGCCGGCTGTGAGATGCGAGATCATGTCGAAATGGCCTGGACTTTTGTCGGGACCTATGAGAGTTGAGGGTCACATGGCGGACGCTGGTCCTACCTAAGGGCTGCTCGGGCCCCACAGTCAATGGCCCGCTGGGCTCTGACCACTGGCGGCCATGATATCCCTGGAGTGGCGCTATGAGTACTCAGGAGGCCTGCCTGTCTACACAATGGAATGTTGAATAGTCCACCGAACCACGGGACTGCAATTCTACCACTCGAGACATGTGTAACACCATGGGGCTAATATACAGATTCCAGGCTGCTGTATCACTACCCTGGCACAGAATCTGATATATCACTGCGGGAAAGATCAGCTACACTCTTTCAATAACCCACTTTTGGTGCTTGGTGATTATGTACTGCTGAGGTTAACTGGATAGACAATGGGGCTGCTGTAACTACACCGGCATGACTGAACTAGATTTCCTGGGCTGTCTGTTCACAAAAATGGGAAGACGCTTTTACCACTGGTGAGGGTGCATGGTTAATGTACCATGGCCTGGGGTGTATACCTAGTGCTGGTATCCATGGACATATAAACATCATGGTCGTAATTATAAACGGATTTTGGGCATCTTGATGTTGGGTATGTTCAGGCATTTAGTGGGCAGAATATTTCTCAGTCAACCATAAATGGAATTTGGTTCGTAGGAACAACTTAAACTTTTTCAATGAATTTTACCATCACAGGTGTCTTAGGAGCGGTGTCTGACTATACGTACCCCTTTCACTGTGCGACAGCAATTTAAGACAAAGAGAATCTTGTGCTGAGGACTTTTTGAAAATGAAAAACTTTTATGTTATCCATAATGTCCCAAAGAGTAATTCAAACTTTAGCTTTTTTCTAATCTAATAAAATAGCGCCAGTCATCAAGAGATACAGCCAAGATACGAATCAAGAAGAGCATTAAGGAAGATCGTATCTGTAAAAGAAAATGGCAGAGAAGTCACTACTAATCCCCTGCTATATTTAGTTTACCGGTAATTAGTTTTACAGTAAAGTGTAGAAAGAGATTTTCACATCTCAGGACATGTGTGCACAGTGGGGAAAGAGCTACTGTTAAGCCCCCGCCACACCTAGCGAGATCGCTGTTTTGTCACAGCTTTTGTTATGCAACAGCAACCTCACCAGCGATCTCGCTATGTTTGACACGCAGCAGTGACCAGGCCCCCGCTGTGAGATCGACGATCATGTCGAAGAGGCCTGGACTATTTTTTGATGGTCGAGCTATTAATGAAGTTATTTATGATTGCCTGAGGAATGTTCTGTAACATTAAATGCTCGTGCTCACACAAATCATCAAAATCCGCTGTTGTCAGCCATCTTCACAAATGCCGACCAATGATATTCTAGGAGTGCGCTATGGGAGATAAGTTCGGAGAAGCTGCACCGTCCATTCAATAATGTAAGTGAAATTAGATGTCACATACCAAACCACAGGTATTGCACAATGTCTACACAAACTATCAGAAGACATTTGTACAACATTGGGCTAAGAGACAGATGTCCAGCTACTGCTGCTCCACTGACCTCCTGGCACAGATCTCAAAGGTTTTCATGGTGCAGAGAAAGATGGCAGGGTCTATCCTCTTTACCAATAAGTTCCACTTCTGTCTTGGATGCATTGTGTGTCCGAGGTTAAACTGGAGACAATGTGGGACTGCTGTGAAAACACCTTCATGAAGGAACATGAATGTGTTCCAGGAGCTGTCTTTTCCACACAAAAATGTCAAGACGCATATTGCTACGGTGAGCAGCCTGCATGGTCTAAATGTGTTACCATGGCCTGCAGTGTCTCCAAGCTAGTATTCCAATGGACATATCTAGAACATCATTGGTCGGCAATTATAAAGGGAGCTGCCATTAGCGGATCTTGATGATTTGTATGTTCAAGAGCATTTAGTGGGGCAGAATATTTCTCAGTCAACCATTAAATGGAATTTGTCAGTAGGAACAACCCTCCTAAACCGTCTATATGGGAATGAAAAAGTAGAGCATAATAAACCTAATTTCTGATGATCTTTGAAAGGATTTAGAACATTTGACATGGAAAAAAAAAATAGTTTTTCATGTAAGTGGTTATCTTTCGTTAATAATAGAGATGAGTGGATCAAACAAAATCAAATTCTCCTTTTATCAAGTTTGGCATGGGCAGTGATCTTTGCAGGCACATACCCAGAACCCACCAGGGACTATCACACCCAGTAGCACAGGCCTAGCGTGAGAGACCCAGGGATCTCAGCATGGCTGACAGTGATTCAAAGATGTGACAAGGACTAGCTGAGGTGACGGTGATATGCTGTGGGGCAATGAAGGTAAAACAAGAGGTGAGAATAAGTACCGTAGTTTTCTTTTTTTTACATTTTAATGGCCATTTACAGTCAAGATAAATGGTGGCCAGTGGCCAGAGTCTTGTGGAAGTAAATTACAAAAAAATCCATGTTTTGGTGAGTGCAGACTTTTGTAAATTCAGATAGAATTTAATTCCCCCCTCATCTCTAAATAATAACATTGCTTAAGTTTCAGTCTGCCACTTTCATCCTTTAATTAATCTTTAGATGATGTGATATGACAATTTTTGTTTTACAGGAGTGTACCTCCTATGAATGCAAGGTATGACTTTATCCATGGCATTGCCTTCTCCATTAGTTCAAATATCAGCTAAGTTCCTCTCATTGACTTATTTGCACTTTATATGATTTCTTTCTTATCTACAACCTGTTTCTTCCGTCCTCCCTAAAGGGACCTTTACACGCCGCTACAGCAGGGTGGAAACAACCGGGTTGATGAGACAAATGTATCTTACACCGTCAAATCAACCCGAGGTAGCGGCGTGTAAAGTAGGCTGTTGCCACCCGTCACTTGCGGCACCTGTTTCAGAGCAGTGCTCTAAAACAGGTTGATTTCAACCCGATGGTAGTGGCATCTAAATAAGGTAGGGTAAGGTTTTTTCGTCACCTAGTTAACTCCCTGGGGAGTGACACAGCCTCTGTGAAACCGCCCCCCTTCAGTGATCATTGGAGGAAGCTCCTGCGTTACGATTGGTAGTCGCTGCATAGGGTGGCATATTTAAGGAGCTGACCAGTCACACTACACAATTGCAATAGCGTCATGTATTAGCCATCCTTCCTGCACTGGCTGGCCAATCATGATGCTATTGCATTGTCCTATCATCGTACGAGCGTCTCCTAATCCACAATTCTGGCACGCCTATGTGTTGTCCCTGCTGCACCAGGTCCTCCCATATTACCCTCTGTAGTGGCGTGTAAATGAGGTAAGGTGCTTTGCAGAAGGTAACTTTAGGCACCCGGCGGTGCAGCCAGAGATACTTTTAACCTTCTGTAATGCACCTTGTTGCGGCGTGTAAAGGCGGTATCAGGTACCGTTAGGAACCGTTGGTGCGTGCTCGTGTACGTGAAACACCCGGTTGTTTCCACCATGCTGTAGCGGCGTGTAAAAGGTGCCTTAAGAGTGTACATGCTCTCTTTCCTCTCCACAATATATACATCTTTGCCCATCCCCCTTTACACCACAGCTACCTCTAACACTAAAATAAGGTAGGGGAAGAATAGCAAGAGCTGTCAGAACTAGGAGCAGAAGCACTAACAGATTTCTAACATTTTTGCAGAGCATCCAGCTGGAGAAAGCAGTTGCATAAGCAAATCTGTAGACAATATTTAATAGAGACTGTTTAGAAAGCAGGTAAATTTTACATTTAATTCATAAAAGTGCAAAGGTGTACATAGCTTTTAAGATCAGCAAGCAAACAAGGAATGAAGGAGAACCTTTATATTCAGGGGAGCATACCATTTTCCAAAAAGTCCATGAACAGCCAAGAAAAAGTGAAAAGTTTAGTGAGAAGACTATGAAGGTTCAATTCTATATCTCAGTCACAAAAGATTATGTCAAAACAACTGATCCAGATGAATAAGAGACACTGAAGAGCGCTCTTCAAAAAGATGTCTTTAGAAGAGAAAGTTCAGACTGTGTAATTTCTATGGCTGTTTATAGATATGAATACTAGAAAATGAAGATTCATGACAAGAACAGCATTCCTTCCTGCCTTTGATGTTGGTTAAGGCTTTTAAGTACAGTATATCATCAAAAGCAAAGAAAGCTAACAAGTGAATATATTGCCCCCAGAGACTATAATTGTAATGGCCTGGCGCATGTGCGACTGTCACTCTAATCCTTGTCCTCTTCACTGCGATTCTGCAGATATATCGAATCAAGGCTCAAAACCATCCAAGAAACTCAGATTAGATGCGTATTACCTATCCAGTTGATGGCTGATAAATCTGCTTCGGGGCATAAGCCCTTCCAGTCAAAGGATTATTGGTAGAATGGAAGGATTTGGATTTACCTTCTTGAGTTTGAGTGTTTTTTATGAGTAGAATACATTCAACCTTAAGATTCATACACTTGCCATATCTGAACTTTTTGCCAACTTTGAGTATAACTCATCTTATTGCTGAATTTCAAGACTTTTTCTTTCACTTAGTTAAACATTAGTACTGACCATAAGAACTCACTGCCAACTTACTGTATAACGGAACAACTAGGAACAATCAGCAACAGTAACTTTGACTTCATGTCTTACTTCTGTCCCAGGTGGTAGACTAGGTGCTCTCCCAAAGATATGTTGCTCTTTATGTTAGTCTTTTCAGGAGCGGTCCTGTTTAGGCTCTAGTACTCCAGGACTTACTGTAAAATTTTTGGGGGTCTTATCCAGATCCCTGACGAGGCTACCTCCTGTGGAGGTATGCACAGGGTTTTCGTTTCCCCGGAAGCATTCTCTATAAGACAATTCATCCGGGTGGCTATGTACATGGCACTTTATTGCACAGTGTTTCTGGTATCTGTGTATGGGAGGAAGGGTAAATTTGTTCATGTTAGATAGTGTATGTGCTATATGATCTCTGTGTAGAGCTAATGTCTCTAATCATTTTGTGTGGCCATCTAGCGGCTAAGGTAATAACTGCTCCCTGGTCCCCTTATTATATGGAAGTTGTTCATAGTAATTAGTGATATTCCTTAGAGGTGGGGTCTAGCCAACAAAAAGGGCATGTGGTATAGGTTTAGGAGAGTCCCAAGAGAGAGAGCTAGAACAGGATCTACTGCCAGTTACAATTTGGCATGACCTTTTGGATCATTCCTGAATTTGGGTCCAGGATCCAGGACGTTGGGCATAACATGAAGTGAGTGCGTTCCTCCTCGTGTTGGTGCTTGTTCCCTGCCTCAGGCAAGCACCCGGACAGTGACTGTTTCCCTCTGGTGTCATTTCAGTGGATCTCAGTCTAGACTTGGATGAACAGGTCGTCATAGTGCAAGTGGTGAAGGAACTTTTGTCTAGCAGTGCCCTGATTGTTCCTTTGGACAGATCCCCATGGGTGGGATAGAGCTGGAGCCTTATAGGGACAGTATGACTTTATAGCAGGCTACCGTGATGCCGGACAAGGGGAGCAGTCTACGGCAAATTGTACCAATGTGAATACCTCAAAAGGAGTAATGGTAAGTTGAGTGCCTATGTTTCATGAGACTGTTTAGCTAAAAATTCAATAAGAACTTTGATTGACTCTGTGTCAGTCTTGACCCTCACCAACGGCAACTCTATACTGAACTATTGCACTGGAGAGCCGGCCGAGGCGCATGCTGCAAAGATAGTGCTGCTCCACAGCCCATGACGGACCGTTTAGTTGTCTCTCAAAACCTGTATGCTGTACATTTATTATTACTGAATACTATTTGACATCACTTTATGGCTATTTCTGATATTCATTGTATCTACTTGAATATATTGCTTATCATGGTCTGGTTGTACCCAGTGTCAAATTTTGTGCATTTTTAAATGTTTTGTTTGCTAAAGAACCTTTTACAAGTGCTTTTCTTTTTATTTTGAATTGTATATTTTTTACACATATTTTAGTTATCACTTCATTAGTATACAGGATAGGGATTAGATCAGGATAGAAGAATGGGGAGACGGAATAGAATATGGGGGAGACAGAACAGAATAGCGGGGGGAAGAAGATAAAGGAGACAGGAGCAGGGAGAGACAGGGGACCGCAGGATCCACATGGATCCTGCATAGAATGGATCAGATGGCTATTTGCCATCCGATTGTAGGGATCCGTGTGGATCCGTGCCTGTCTGTGGGATCCTCTTTCAAACTTGGATCCCACGGACAAGCAGTAAATCGTAATGTGAAAGCAGCCTAAGACAGCTTTCTCAATGGGGTACACAATCATTAAAGGGATTTTTCCATTTAAAGACATTACCCTATCTACAGGATTGGAGAAGTAAGAAATGTCTAATTGCCTCACCGATTCCTATTCCTCTTAGTTAGTTCACAATGGATCAGCAGCTGTTCAACTTAATGTCAACGAGATTGATGGAGATAACCAAGGCTATCTCCTTGAGTCCCATGGACATGAATGGAGATGCATTACAGTAAGGCCTCAATGCCACTACATTAAATCCCAGTCCAGTGAGAAAAGGCATAAGGAACATGACCACCATTTTGTTAACTGCAATGGGACCCCCAGAGATCATTGACTTATGACTTACACTATGGTCCTTGAGTATTTTCTTGTAGGGTTGTCATGGTTGATTAGAATAAATAAGGGTTACCTATAGGTGTCATTTCCAACCATTATTTCTGCATGACATATGTAATAAACAAGACAGAAGAAGAATCAATGACTTTGAAATGTGCTTCTGGAGAAGGAATTATCAATACCATGGATGGCAAGAAGAACAAACAAATCCATTTTGGAGCATATCAAGCCAGATATGTCACTTGAAGCAAGGGTCAAACAAGATACGACTTGTCTACTTTGGACACATCATGGGAAGATAAAAATCAGTGGAGAAGGACATCATGGTCGGAAGATAGAAGGAACAAGACGAAGAGGAAGACCAGCAACCCAATGGATTGATAGTATCAAGATATTGGCGGAGAAGACCTGGCAGACCTATCTAGGCTTGGAGAGACTTATTCCTTGGCAGACCTATCTAGGCTTGGAGAAGACTTTACTTCTAGGTTGGGACACTATCTACTAATGGCTTGCTAGAAGACCTTCGTGGACCTCTGTAGGCTGCACAAGATCGATCTTCTCAGACCATTCATCCATCAGATCGCCATGGTTCGAGATTGAGCTGAAGGCGGGTAAATAATAATAATAATAGTAATAATGATAGTATGTCACAGCCGTCCAGTAGTATTTAGCTGACGCTGTTACTGGAAATGCTTTACAAACTACTAATATATAAAAGAACACAGGTCCATTGCTCTGACCTTAATACTGTGTCTTAAAATTTTTCACATTGCCCCTGCATGATTAAAAGACTATAATCCATGCTGGTTAAATGCAGTGTGAGGCACATACAGTAATGGGTTCGCTTATTTTGGAGCATTTAATAACACTTATAGACAGTTATGTGATCAAGAAAAGTTACGACTCGCTCGTTCCTGTACTGCTATTAAAATGACTGCATCTCAGGCGTTTAAAACCATTGGAATAAAGTTATAAGGGGGGAGAGATGTGATTTATGTTGGCAGAATTTCGCTTGGCCTTTGGTCCCTTCACTTTTGCAATGATATAATTAGATTTTTTAAAGACCATTTTAAAAGCATTATTAGCATTTTTTTCTACAGGAGAGATAGAATGGCTGTTTAGTGGATTATTTAATTTTAAAAGGGGTAATAATACCTGACTGGGGCCTGCGATTTTCTTCATACATTATTAAGAAAAGGATTTTTTTTTTATGTGTGTTAAATTCCTAACGAGGTAATTGTGCTTTAGAACGATAAAGGGGGTTTATGTTCAAATTAATTCTGAGGGATCACTGATGTTTGGAGTGGGCTTTACAATGGACTGAGGTTCAGAGATAACCATTTTTTTTTAATTTTGGAAGGAATAAGCCATTTTTATATACCAGAACGGCGTCAATCTAGCATACAGAATGTCAATAGGTGATTTGTCGTAATCTATGCTGAGTTACTTAAATGGGTTGTGACACAAACAATTGGATGTGTGAAAAAAAAAATGTTCTTGTCCCGAGATATTCTTACAAATGTGTCCCTGTGTACTATTAAATGTGTCTGACCATGCAGGAACAGGTGGAATATACCACAGCTCCTGGACAGGGGAGGAAGTAAGACAGTATATTATAGAGATAGAGATATTACAGCTGGGGATCACAGAATATAGATATATACAGACATTACAGTCAGGGATCACAGAATATAAGAGTATACAGACATTACAGCCAGGGATCACAGAATATAAGAGTATACAGACATTACAGTCAGGGATCACAGAATATAAGAGTATACAGACATTACAGCTGGGGATCACAGGCTATAAGAGTATACAGACATTTCAGCCGGGGATCACAGAATATAAGAGTATACAGGCATTACAGCCAGGGATCACATAATATAAAAGTATACAGACATTACAGCTGGGGATCACAGAATATAAGAGTATACAGACATTACAGCCGGGGATCACAGAATATAAGAGTATACAGACATTACAACCGGGGATCATAGAATATAAGAATATACAGACATTACAGCCGGCATCACAGAATATAAGAGTATACAGAATATAAGAGTATATAGACATTACAGCCGGGGATCACAGAATATGAGAGTATACAGATATTATAGCCAAGGATCACAGAATATAAGAGAATACAGACATTACAGCTGAGGATCACAGAATATAAGAGTATACAGACATTACAGCCGAGGATCACAGAATATAAGAATATACAGACATTACAGCCGCCATCACAGAATATAAGAGTATACAGAATATAAGAGTATATAGACATTACAGCCGGGGATCACAGAATATAAGAGTATACAGATATTATAGCCAAGGATCACAGAATATAAGAGAATACAGACATTACAGCTGAGGATCACAGAATATAAGAGTATACAGACATTACAGCCGAGGAACATAGAATATAAGAATATACAGACATTACTGCAGGCATCACAGAATATAAGAGTATACAGACATTACAGCCACGGTTCACAGAATATAAGAGTTAACAGACATTACAGCTGGGGATCACAGAATATAAGAGTGTACAGACATTACAGCCGAGGAACATAGAATATAAGAATATACAGACATTACTGCAGGGATCACAGAATATAAGAGTATACAGACATTACAGCCACGGTTCACAGAATATAAGAGTATACAGAATATAACAGTATACAGACATTTCAGCCGGGGATCACAGGATAAAAGAGTATACAGTCATTACAGCCGAGGATCACGGCTGATTCTTTCTGTAAGGAAAAATGTTTAATTGCCTTTTTAAAAACCAATTTTACATCACAGAAACAATCAGTTCCGAGCTCCAGCTTTAATGTCTGTATAACTTATTTTTATTCCAATATCTATTAGTACAATGTTACATTTTGTTCATGGCACAAATCCTTTAACTGGGAATATCATTGGATATAGAAAATAAACGTTTTGGAGAAATTAATTTTTAGGTACCGGTATTCATGTTCGTACTGTACATAGGAAGTATGTATACCGAAATATGCAGGATCCGGTTGATGGAGGTTTCTAGGAAAAGTATTATGTTACAGCCATCCATCCTCATCTGTGAAAAGGTCATAAAAAGCATGGGTATTGGGTAACCTTTGCCACATCTGCCACGTAACGGCTCACTTGCGACAAGCCCCATTCATTCTCTATGGTACTTGCGGTCAGGTGCGGCAAGTGCAATTTTGCTGGATCCGGCACATCCACCACTTGCATAAGTGCAATAAAAATGGTGCTACCAGCATTTTTTGACTTGCCACAAGTGCAGGTTCCGGCAAAACCACACTTGTCACACCTGACCGCAAGTCCCATAGGGAATGAATTGGGCTTGCCACAAGTGAGCCGTTATGCGGCAGATAGCGGCAGATGCGGCAAAACTGCTGGATCTGCCACAAATTTGGAAACTTGGTGATGAGAAAGCAGCCTTACTTAGAGGAGTTGTCTTCTTTCAGAAAACCTTCGGCTATAAGTTATGGTAGTTATAAAAAAAAAAGCAGAGTAAAAGCAACCACTCTCCACCTCGGCCCTTGTCTTTGTTAGTCTGTAGCGCTAACGTTACTTCAGCGCCGCTGCAGCCAACCAGTGACCTTGACGTTTAATCGAGTGGAGTCACAGAGCTCAGTAATTGGCTGCAGCACAGTCGACATGACACTGTTGGACCTAAGGGGGAAGTAATATTCTGTATTTCTTATAAGTACTGCAACATATAGCAGAAAGTTACTTAACAGCAGTCAACACCTTTAACCACATTCAGATGACTGATCTTGACCCTAGTCTCGTTCAGTAGAACTCTGGTAGGTCTGGATATTTTTGTCATAATGTAGAAGTCACAACGCCACAGTATTACATATAAAAAAAACAAATAAGCCACAATCTAATATGCATATAGCAGCCCGTTCACCCCTCATTGTCCGCAGTTATAAGAGGTAGTGATCAGGCCATGCTAAATTTTTTGTTCAACCAGGACAAATCCAGATGTGTGTTGAAGCCATTTCGCTGTGTTTACTTTTCATAATAAATTTGTACACCCAGCCACCGGATTTCTTCTTGTCAGCAGCAAGGAAAAATGTGGCTTCAGAACTCCATTCTCCTTATTTGAAGCTTCAGTACTAAATATTCAAATTGTCTATTGTTGGAGACACAAATGTCTTCTTGTCTTCTTGCATGGGATGACTAAGAAGTAGAGATGAGTGGACCCGAACTTTAAAGTTTGGTGTTCGTACCAAACACAGACTTTACAAGAAAATCATAGTTCGGAAGCTTTATGTATGCAAACCACTGGAGCGACCATTGCTGAACTCGGGTACGCTCGGTGCTCGGTCCAGAGTGAGCTGTTTGTAGTGTTTAAATACCTGCACTGGAGCAAATCAGCACTATCAAATGTACATTGTGTGCAGAATTATTAGGCAAGTTGTATTGTAGAGGATTATTTTTATTATTGATCAACAACTATGTTCTCAATCACCCAAAAGACTCATAAATATCAAAGTTTAATATTTTTGGAAGTTGGAGTGTTTTTTTTTTTTAGATTTGGCTATCTTAGGCCACTTTCACATCAGCGTTTTTTTTAAATCGCAGCAGATGCGGTGAAAAAACCGCATCTGCCGCGATTACCGCATACCGGCTGCACTTGCGGCACGGTTGCGGCACGGTTGTGGCAAGCCCAATACAATGTATAGGCGGGCTTGCGGCAGGTGCGGCAAGTGCGGTTTTGGCACCGCATCTGCCGCGATTTAAAAAAAACGCTGATGTGAAAGGGGCCTTAGGAGGATATCTGTTTTTGCAGGTGACTATTACTGTGCAGAATTATTAGTCAACTTAATAAAAACCAAATATATTCCCATCTCACTAGTTTATTTTCACCAGGTAAACCAATATAACTGCACAAAAATTAGAAAAAAACATTTCTGACATGCAAAATAAAACACAAAAAAATTAGTGACCAATATAGCCACCTTTCTTTATGATGGCACTCAACAGCCTCCATCCATAGATTCTGTCAGTTGCTTGATCTGTTTACGATCAACATTGCGTGCAGCAGCCACCACAGCCTCCCAGACACTGTTCCGAGAGGTGTACTCTCTTCCCTACCTGTAGATCTCACATTTTATGAGGGACCACAGGTTCTCTATGGGGTTCAGATCAGGTGAACAAGGGGGCCATGTCATTATTTTGTCTTCTTTTAGACCTTTACTGGGCAGCCGCGCTGTGGAGTAGTTGGATGCATGTGATGGAGCATTGGCCTGCATGAAAATCATGTTTTACTTGAACAATACCGACTTCTTCCTGTACCACTGCTTGAAGAAGTTGTCTTCCAGAAACTGGCAGTAGGTCTGGGAGTTGAGCTTCACTCCATCCTCAACCCGAAAAGGTCCCACAAGTTCACCTTTGATGATACCAGCCCATACCAGTACCCCACCTCCACCTTGCTGGAGTCTGAGTCGGAATGGAGCTCTCTGCCCTTTACTGATCCAGCTTCTGGCCCATCCATCTGGCCCATCAAGAGTCACTCTCATTTCATCAGTCCAGAAAACCTTTGAAAAATCAGTCTTAAGATATTTCTTGGCACAGTCTCGACGTTTTATATTATGTTTCTTGTTCAAAGGTGGTCATTTTTCAGCCTTCCTTACCTTGGCCATGTTCCTGAGTATAGCACACCTTGTGCTTTTTGATACTCCAGTAACATTGCAGCTCTGAAATATGGCAAAACTGGTGGCAAATGGCAAATGGCAGCTTCACGCTTGATTTTCCTCAATTCATGGGCAGTTATTTTGCGCCTTTTTTGCCCAACACGCTTCTTGCGACCCTGTTGGCTATTTGCCATGAAACGCTTGATTGTTCAGTGATGATGCTTCAAAAGTTGGGCATTTTCAAGACTGCTGCATCCCTCTGCAAGACATCTCAATTTTGAACTTTTCAGAGCTCGTCAAATCTCTCTTCTGACCCATTTTGCCTAAGGAAAGGCATTTGCCTAATAATTAAGCACATCTTATATAGGGTTGATGTCATTAGACTACACCCCTCCTCATTACAGAGATGCACATCACCTGATTTACTTAATTGGTAGTTGGCTCTCAAGCCTATACAGCTTGGAGTAGGACAACATGTATAAAAAGTATCATGTGATCAAAATACTCATTTGCCTAATAATTTAGCACACAGTGTAGTGTGTCCCAAAAAAGAAAAAAAATTACAAAACCCCACCATCCCACATGCGGAAGTACTTTGTTGATGGTTGGCTGTATGTGGACGAAGAGCAGAACTGCAGAATCAGTGACTTCCAATGAGGTTCGGGAGAAGTTATGGTCCAGAATAGATCTTTCTCTAAATTTCGATTGAACCCGCAGACCCCAAACTTCCACTGGTCCACTCATCTCTACTGAGAAGCATAGATTAGAGTTCAAGCTTAGTTGGATGAGAAATTGACCACTTTTTTGCTAAAAATGCTACAAAATGATTTGACTTAAAGCCTAAATTGAATGCGATCGTGTAGGAAAAAAAAAAAAGAACTATTGCAATGAGTACTGTACGACTGGTTAATAGGAGGAGCCGGTGTGACTCAATCGCGGTATATGAGCCAGGTCTGTCAGAAGTGCAATGGAAAGTAGGTCATCGAAACACCGGCTAACTGAGATCAATGAAGGCAATCCAGAACATCAATTGGAATCAATTTAAAGCATTTTTTAATTAAAATATTACATAACCCAATGCATTTGGCACTGAACTGATTCATTCTTTATGTTACATACAAGGATAAAAATGTTGTACTTTATATAGAAAGAGTGGGTGAAATGGGGGTAAACACAAGAAGGTCTTCCATTGTGATGGCATGACAGTGGAGACAAAACTATGCTAAAATAAACGTAACACAAATTTACTAAAAGGGAACTGTACTTTCAACAATCTTTGCATAAATCAGCAATATAAGTAAAACTTAGAAATGTTATAATATAGTTTATCACAGAAATGTCCTTATTTCTCCACTTAGGAGCAAAGTGAGAAAACACTCAGAGTGGAATACAGCAAGATTATGTTAAATTTTAAATAAGTCTTTTACTTCACCCCAGAGATGGATTCTGATCTGAGTTGCTTAGTATTAAAGGGAACCTGTCAGCTAGTTTATGTCCCCCAAGTTAGTGTGTAAATGCATTTTTAAACTTTAACATTACAGTAGGGATGCTGAGAGTAGTACTATGATACTGCAGGGACAGATAGTGATAGCTTGGAGTGCATAAACTAGCTGACAGGTTTCCTTTAATGTATAATTTCTTCCATGTCATTGCTGCATCTCTCTGTACATGAAGAAATGTAAATCAGGAATCCATCCCTGCATACTGTGCTGTGCATAGTAGAGATCATAGCAGATAGTCTCAACTCACTAGCTCAGAGTCACATCAAATTAATAGATAGAGCCTCTAGAAGGGAAAAGTAGTGAAAATATAGGATACAAGATATATATTGGTCAGACATAGTGTTATTTCACAGTACACGCACAGCACAGCATATTCTGAAAACTTACTTGAAAGTGCAGTTACCTGTTACAAAACAGATATGTTGCCATAAATATGCAGTGAGGTATTCTGATGCCCTGGATCGTCTTCTGCAAATCTCGAGTAGGCAACACCCAGATATGTCCAGCTCTTCCTTGGACCTTTCATTCTTCACTGCCCAGGCAGCAACTTCCTATAGGCCAACAACATTCTTGTGTGTGGGTTATGCACAAAATACAAATTTGAGCTCTTTCTTATCTGGACTTTGGGTGGGATTATTAGGTCATATTTAATGATGTTCAAATAGTAGCATTTTCTGGTTCTGATTAGTCTAACCAAATACTTTGAACTGTTCCAAATAAAAAAGCCGAGAAGCCAGCGCTGCCTAAGGTTGCATGCAATAAAACAGTTGCATGTGCACATAATTTCTAACTGTACTTTAAACTGAGACATTGGCAAACAATTGATCAATTCTTTGAGCTACACCGCCACGTCACGGCACTGTTCCAGTATTCGTCACGAACAACAACGAACCTAATGAAATTCAATGGGGAACTCCAGGATTTTTCTGAACGATTTCCCAGAAAACGATTCAAGTTCCCCATTGACTTTCATTAGGTTCGTTGTTGTTCGTGACGAATACTGGAACAGTTCAAAGTATTCAACTAAACTAAGCCAAACCCAAATATCTTACTATTCGCTCATCACTAGTCCTATATCGTTTTACTATTGCCCAAGTATTCAATAATTCCCATGCAGTTTTAGTCTCTTCATCTATAGTTTGAACTTGATTAATTCTCTACTCATGGTAATAAAGGGTATAAATGTTAAGTGCTTAATTTAATCAAATATTATTGTTGGTGGGGCCAGTGGCTATTATAAGCTGTTTTTGTTAACAGTATGGCCACAGCACAGATGACAGATGGAGCCAAGAAGTCACTCTTCTCTAAAATTAGCTATGGTAGGGTGGGAATTTCACACACTATTTTGGAAGCTTGAAATATTTTAATGTTGATCCAAAAGCGAACAGAAGCCAGGACAAGTTCAGGGGACTATTTTGTCAACAGATGAAAAGAGAATTTGACCCGTGAGCTTTGGAACATGTGTGTCCTGCTAACAGATAAAACTCTGATTCATTTCCTTCTTAACCATCTGTGGAGCTCAGGGCCACATGCCCCAATACGTCTGCATGCTCATGGTTTCCTGGAGTACTCTGTGGCTTGCACGCTCAGGTGAGGAATCTGTCTTGGTGGCATCTAAACAATTTCATAGGTCAATACTGAAACAATGAAGCTTGGAAACTTGGGCTTGAACTATTAAGCTTAGCCAAACTTTTGTAGACTGTACCAAAATGAAATAGCTATCATGTCAGGAAAAAGATGTTTTCTTCACTGAAGTTAATTTTAGATTTAAGCAGAAGACACCCAATTGGACAATTAGATGCTCATAATAGTAATAACAGTTTTTAAAAAAACTGAAAATTAGTACTAATAAAATATGTATTAACATGTGTGTCTATGGGTTACATTGTTGTATAAAACATATTTTGGGAATTTATGCATTTTAAGGAGGGCAGCTGGCAATGACAACTTCAAAGTTTTATTTTCACATTTCCGCAAAAAGTTTCGTAACTAGCTAAAACTAATAACAGGTTATGGAATCTAAAAATTAGTTCACCAGATCAGCATTTCCACAGGTAACAATTTTCATTTTTGCTCCATACAAATTTTTTTGCTCTACTGAAAGCCCCCATACACATTAGAAGGTTGTTGGCCGAACAATGTTTAGGATGATCAAACAGACGTCCATCTTGGCTTGCTATACATAAGAACTCATGCTGTTGTGCTGTTGTGTTCTGTATGAGAATGTCTCTGACCGACAGCTTATCTCCGGGAGAACAGTACAATCGGCTGTCCAAAATTGGACATGCAGGATCGACATCTCCCTCAAAAATCATTTGGTCAGTGCCTCCATACAAATTACACTGTTGAGTAAACCTATTGATATCAACAGTTTCAGGTGACTTCAGTATAATGTTTATGAGGTTGTGAAGTGGTCACAATATAGTTGACTACGAGTGATATTTGAGTAAACTTTGGCAATTCTTTGTTTGGGCTGCAAGGAACTTTATAGGTAAATTTTACCAACTATGGGACAATGTGCAGTCAAAAAGCACTGTCAAAACTATACTTTTAATGCAGAAACTGTATGAAGGCAACCACATGTACAGTATTTTCTCCTGTTTGGATTAACTGTGTCATACCCAACATGTCTTGCCTTATTCGAACTATAAAGTTTTTATTCCAAAAGGAAAAGGTCATAAACCTTACGTGTGCTTCCTGAGGACCCCCTGAAGACCCATACTGGAGTGTGATGGAATGGCAGGTCACACTAACCAAACACTCCATTGTTTCATAAAAATCTAGTTTTAGAAAAAAACATTTCACCGGGTTAGCTCTGGTATCTTTCCAGGTTTTATGGTGCATCTCAAAAACTGTTTGAACCATTTCATATCTGACCATAAAGACATGCATGTTATCCATAAAGAAAGAAGGAGGCGGCACTCATTGGACCGATGAAGACAGGTTTCTTTATTCCAGTCGCGGTATTACATCAGGTGGAGGGTGCGGGGACGGCGGTGCCGGGATGACGGAGCCCGTTTCGAGTAGTGCTTACTCTTCAACAGATCCTGTGTACACAGGATCTGTTGAAGAGTAAGCTCTACTCGAAACGGGCTCCGTCATCCCGGCAGCGCCCTCCATGCACCCTCCACCTGATGTAATACCGCGACTGGAATAAGGAAACCTGTCTTCATCGGTCCAATGAGTGCCGCCTCCTTCTTTCTTTATGGATAAAAATGACTAAGTCTTATGGCTGAGCAACGCTGGACCTGGTGCTGTGCCACAATTTCAAATCGCAGCAACATAAGGTTAGTGCACGGTTTCTTTCTACATGCATGTTATCGTTCGTTTTGCCATGTGATAACATAATCTCATCATATTACTATTTCTATGTATGGTATCAATAATAAAATCTTTATTTTCCTGCAAGGTTGCTTTGGGCTTTAGAGGCTTAACAGGGAATTATTTGCAATTGTAGGTAACTGATTGGAATGTAGTCTTTATGCTGCTTGAAATACTTATGTGTAATTTGTCAGCACATACTAATTTATGGCAAAAAAATTAGCAGATTCCTATTATCTTTGGTTCTTTCTGATCTGGTTCTAAAATATTTATAGAATTTTCATTAATTTCCCAAAATATTACTGAAAACTCCATTTTGGCAGATACAGTTTCATAACATGGAAATTATACATATAACCTGTTTTTTGAACAGAAAGAACGTTACAAAGAAGCACTTGAATGGTCTTGCACACATTAGAATGCTTATAGTCTAATTTTTGATACTTTAAAGCAGGGATCTCAAACTCCATGCCTTGAGGGCCGCAAGCAGTGCAAATTTTCAGGATTGCACAGGGGTTCAGCAGAGAGATACCACCAGACAATATGCTGGAAGATGACATAGGGCACTTGCATCAGTACCTACCACCACCATAGCTCAAACTAATGAAATGATCTATGCCACTGCCTCAGCAATTCTTAAAATGCTTGGCTATGCCAACAAGATCAAGAGTATCTGTCCTCCTTGGAAGAGAAGACTGGAGACAAAAATCAAGGTGACATAAAGAAAAGTCAGTGAACTAACAGAAGTACAGATCAGAGAATGAAACAAAGTAACCACCAAGAACAAGATCCAGAAACCAGACATTCAAGAGCATGCCAAGAACATGAGCAGGACAGCACCCAGGCGAGACATGATTCACATCTACCAGCTGAAGAAATTAACAGCGGTACATGAACGCCTGGCAAAACAGATGAACCCACTGCTAGAAGCAGATCACCATCCAGCTTGGCTAACACAAGGAAGAACAGTGCTGACCATGAAAGATCCCCACAAAGCCACAAAGGAAAATTTCCATCCAACTGCCGCTCAATAACCTTTGTGAGGCAGTGAGCGGTGTCCGATACAAAGGCCGGTTTGTATCCTCCGGAATGTGCTCTGTGATGATAGACGTCCCGCTGGAGTCTTCCTTCCTGCCGGGTCTTCCATCATTCTCATGTCTAGGAATGTGTTTAAACCCAGGTTCATAGCAGGGGTGGGTCTCTCAGTGTGGAGCCAAGTGGCAGAGCAGCAGGTGCTCTGTGAATCTCTGTGTGTGCTGGCTGTGTGCAGTTAACACAGCCTGGCCACGTGGTCTTTGCCCTTCCAAGGGGACCTGGCCAAGAAAGGACCTGGCAGCAGTACAGAGACGGTGAATGACTGTGTGAACAGGGTCCTCCCAGCTGAGTCCCGGATCTTTAAAAGTCTGTTAAATCCTGGACTTATAAATAAAGCGTGTGTTGTGTGCACAAGTGCCTGGGTCACTGCCTCCTGTCTTGCCGAATCTAACCACTATCTCGCACCTTCCTTACAATGACATGGAAAGTCCTGTCAGGCATCATAGCCACCAAGCTATAGAATCATATGAATCAGTACATGAATCCAGCTCAAAGCATCTAGTGTTGTTCACAATGCCTTTCTAAGCACCAGCTGCAAGTAGATAAAGCAGTCGCTCAAGACTCAACATCTAGACAGACAGACCAATCTCAGCACAGCCTGGATTAACTACAGGAAAGACTATGACTCAATGCCACACACATGGATCTTTGAATGCTTGGCACTCTACAATAGCAACAGGAACTTAAGACCCTTCCTTATAGACTCAATCGGGCTATTGTGGACAACACTGGAATTCAACTCAAGACAATTCGCACAAGTGTCCATCAAATGCAGCATATACTAAGGTGATGCACGGTCCTCATTGCTGTTTTGCATAAGCTTGACCTCACTCAGTCAGATATTTAAAGAGTCTGGCTATGGATACAAGTTCAACAGTGATAGAACCATCAGCCACCTCCTGTACATGAATGTCAAGCTGTATACAAAAAATGAACGAGACATCGGTTCACTGACCCACCTGACAAGCATCTGATGTGAAAACATTGGTATGTCTTTCAGGCTGGAGAAGTGTGGCCAGTTGGTAATAAAGAGAGGCAAGGTAGTAAAGACTGATAGAGTAGAACTACCGGCAGGGCACATAGCAGATACAGGTAGCCATGATGAGGAGGAAAGGAAAGCAGCGACATCCAAATATCATCAAAGGGTAAGAGAGGTCCTGAAGAGCCAGATCAATGGGAAGAATTAGATTCACACCATTAATAAATACGACCTGCCAGTTATCAGATACCCTGCCGGCATAGTGTTCTGGCCAAAAGAAGAAATGGAAGCTGCAAATGTGAAGACCTGGAAGCACCTTGCAATGCATTGAGGTCTTCACCCCAAGTCTAACATCCAAAGCTTCTATGCCAACAGAAAGGAGGGCTGATAGTCTCTGGTAGAGGACCCAAAAATGAGGAAATAAAAAAAAACCCACAGGGTGTGAGAAGGTAGTTTATATACTGCATAATAGGGCATATGAACAAGGAACACAGCTCCAGAAAGTGAGAGCTGTGATACTGGAACCAGAGATGATTCTACATGATTGATAACAGCGGCTCTTCAGGAGCTGAGATGGGCAGGGAGGGAAGTGAGCAAATAACTGCTGTATAGAAATCAATAGGTTGAAAATTGATGACTGGTGTCTTAAGATTTAACTAATTTCCTTGAATGTAACTACTGCACACGCTCAAGCTAGGTCTGACAGGCACTGGTTGTCAGGCTCCATGGAACTGAACATACTGTATGAATGATAACACCTCTCACTGCAAGGAATTACAGCAGATAGAAAAATTAAGTCAATTGAAAACTTGCTTATTTTCATGCTCTCTAACTAATTAAGGCAATTTATTAACTTGATGACACCCCTTTAAGATGATACATCAAAATCTCCAAAGTCAGATATCGGTAGAATACAGGTGAGAAAATACTCATTTATACCCAGGGCCGGCTCCAAGTTTCTGTGGGCCCCGGGCAAAAAAGGCTCAGTGGGCCCCCTTTAGTACATATCGCGGACTATAATTGTATATATATATATATATCTATAGCCGCACACTTACCGCAAGCCCCATAGACAATGCATGGGGCTTGCCGCAAATGCAAAGCAAGTGCAGCCGCTAGACGGAAAATGCGGCAGATGCGGGGTTTTTTTAACCGCAACTGCCACATTTTTAAAAAATCGCCTATGTGAAGGCAGCCTTACAGGAACAGTGACCTGCTGAAACCAGTAAGAGCTGTTTCTGACAGTGAGTATATTACACGTTGTTAGGAGTGGGCTAAAATGCGTTTGCGTTCCCTTGCGCTTTTTAAAAATACCCTTCAAATGCAAAATGTTGCATTTTTGTGCGTCTGAGGATGCTTGGTATATACACAAGCATCCTCAAGCGCACAAATAATGCAAGCAGCTCAATGGAGCCACACTGCCATATGGTGGCACCGCAGCCAGGCGGAGTGTCTGGCCGTCCAGATCTCTCTTTCTCCTCACCTTTCTTCTTGCCGCTCCGGTCTCCTCCGGTCGCTCTGCACATATCAGCACAGTGATGACTACATCGTGCCCCTCCATTCTGAGCTGCAGAATGCAGACAGCGGCAGAAGAGACTCTGGAGAAGAATGCTGCTGGCAAAGGTGGCTGAGACTATAGGAGCGGAATCCACGGGAGGCTACCACTGGTACACCTACCTCGTACGCGCGCGGCTCCGCTCCATACACCTCGTACGCACTCGGCTCCGCTCCATACACCTCGTACGCACTCGGCTCCGCTCCATACACCTCGTACGCACTCGGCTCCGCTCCATACACCTCGTACGCACTCGGCTCCGCTCCATACACCTCGTACGCACTCGGCTCCGCTCCATACACCTCGTACGCACTCGGCTCCGCTCCATACACCTCGTACGCACTCGGCTCCGCTCCATACACCTCGTACGCACTCGGCTCCGCTCCATACACCTCGTACGCACTCGGCTCTGCTCCATACACCTCGTACGCACGCGACTCTGCTTCATACACCTTGTACGCACGCGGCTTTGCTCCATACACCTTGTACGCACACGGCGCTGCTGCATACACCGCTCCATACACCTAGTACCCACTTCGCTCCGTTCCATACACCTAGTACACACTCGCCTCTGCTACATTCACACTGTAAATCCCTCCTGACCCCACACAAACTTTACCTAATTGAGTCTCATGATGGGCAGCACAACAGAGTCCTGCATACTCGGAGATGCTGATCATGTGATCCCTGACTCCTCCCCTCCATGTGACATCATCACAGGTCCTGTAAGCACAGAGTGTGCTGCTCTGTTGGCTCCCATGGAGGGGGGAGGAGGGAGACCTCCGGTGCTGCAGGAGGCTGAAAATGACCCCCCAGCTGCCCCCTGGATATGGCCCTGGCTGTGGGGGCAGTGTGCTCAGGGGCCCCTGAGGCTAGGGTCACACTTGCATTGTGTCCCTAGCCTGAGGCAAGTATTTTCGGCTGCAGAGTATAGCGTTTAATGCTATGCGCTGGAGCCCATAGAAACCCGATGTTTACCTTGACAACCACTGGTTGTCAAGGTAAACATCGGGTTTCTATGGGCTCCGTTGCTGGCAGCGCATAGCTTTAAATGCTCTGCGCTGCAGCAGACAATACTTGCGTCAGGCTAGGGTCACAATGCAAGTGTGACCCTAGCCCTCAGGGGCCCGTTGGGCCCCCTCCAAGCAGTCGGGCCCCGGCACTTGCCCGGGTGCACCGGGTGCTGACGCCGGGCCTGTTTATACCCATTAACATTTGTATGGCGACCATATAGCATTATAAGGGGACAATTACTAATTTGAGAATTCAGAGATACATAAACCTTTAACCCCTTATGGGAACAATATCTAAATATATACATCCCAAATTTCAACTAAACAGTTTGAAATTAATATATTTCACAGCGTATATTAAGGAATGAATGGTTAAAAGTAAATAATATAGAAACCTTTGGAATATTTCTACACATCCTATTGGTAGTTCCACCCACATTTATCTGCTTTGCTTAGTAGTGGGAGGGACACAATACGGACTTCATTGCGTGCATTGGATCTTCATGACCTCATAGAGATGAACATCAACCTCTTCTCAATCCATGTCTCTGAATATTACCCAGGACCAATGTTATAAGTTTTAAAACATGTGTAGTTGTCAAAAATGGCTGTTGTAAGTGGATCCCGATTCTGGGTTGCCAACCGTCCATAAATCCCAGGACACTCTGTAAATATAGGGCACTTATTCGCCCTGTCTGTCAATTTTTTTAGTCATCGTTGGCTTTTTTGAAGCAGAAGAAACTTGTACAGATTATTTTGACTGTAATTACAATCTTTTTACAGTTTACAGTGAATGCAGCTGATGTATTCTTATTGGTATTATGGGCTGTAGACATGGATCACTTATAATCATAATATTAAAAAAATTTATTTATACAGTACCAACATATTCCGCAGCACTTTACAATTAAGCGGGGGCAATGTACAGACAATACAAAGTAATACATAGTTCAACAGTTATTGGACTGCCCTGCTCGAAAGCTTATGGTCTATAGGGAAATAGGAGACACACTAGGTAGGACGTGCTTGTGATGTCTGGTCCGGTCATCATTGTTGTAATAATGATTTTCCACATGAAACTACATGATTTAGTCATTAGCCAGTACAGTTTAAATGCATTTGGTTTTATGAAGGATGTGAAGATAAATGTATAGAAAGGACCAGGTTGCAATCAGGGGTGCATCAAGCCTCCCTGCCGCCTGAGCCCTCCCGCAACCAAAGTGAGTAGCGGGGGGGGGGGGTTCTCTGTCGGGTTCCAGCACCGCTGCCCCCCTGCGGCCTTTAGTGAGGATCGGGGGGGAAGGGTGCTGTCGGGTTCCAGCGCCGCCACCCCCATGCAGCCTTTAGTGAGGAGGGGGGGTGCTTTCGTATTCCAGCATCGCCGCCCCTTGCAGGTTCCAGCTGCCCTCTTACCCGTGATGCTGCGGGGGCGCTGATAACACAGGAGGCCGATTTGTGATGCTGGCACCGCCCCCTTCTCCACTGCTGCTCCCCCCTGGCTGCTGCTGTCCAATGGACGGTGCGGCCCTGGTTGCAATTATCATTTAGAATGAGGGAACAGGGGAGAGGGGAAAGTCAGAATAGTGAATTGAGTATAAGCCTGTCTAAAGTGATGTCTTTTTAAGGCATGCGTAAAAGCATGGGGACTAGATGTTAGTTGCAATGTTTGGGGTAGTGCATTCCAGAGCACTGGTGCAGCATGAGAGAAATCTTGGGGACGGAGGTGAGAGGTTCAAATTATGGGTGATATTAGTCATAAGAGCACTGGTAGACTGGTAGAAAGAGATGAGGTATGAGATACATGGGGGATGAAGAACTGGGAGAGCTTTGTGGGTGAGAGAGATAAGAAAATGATAAGTTATGGTTTTCGAATATGTCCTTAAAAAACATTGTCATTTTTCGATAAGCTGTCCAGAAAAAAGATAAAAAGTCATGTTTGCAACCATGCTGTAAGGACAGGAACCCCAGAAGAAAATGAAACTCTACCATTATTTGTAAGTGACGTATGGCAGTGTTATTTTGAAATGAAGTACGAGTATTGTAGTATTTTGTGGAAACGATATATGAGCAGTACACTTTCCAAAAATACATTTAGGGCCCTAATATGTAGGCAATATAAAGTAGTAACGTAGCTCTGTAAGTCAGCATTATGGGATATAATGTCAAGAACAATTGTCTCAAAAGTACATCCAGGAAGCCCAATGTTGCACCTCTCTGCGCCCCATGTTCTATAATACTAAATCAATGGGGCCCCAGGGAAGTAAGAGTTTGTGTGAAGAATGATGAGACCTAATCTGGACAAGACAGAATGAATACTTTATTCATAGTCATTGAATAGTTCCTGTAGTTATAGCCTAGGCTAGGACTAATATGTTGAATCTAAAACTAAATGTATTAAGTCTTTGGTTTTAAGTATTGGGGAACACACAGGGGTTGCGATTGCATCCGGGCCCGGCAACCTAGGGGGCCCCAGAAGTCCCTTTGGCCTATAGAAAAATACTAATACTGTTAAAGGTTTGCAATAATTGGGGGCCCCATTGGATTTTTCGCACCGGAACCCCTGGCCTGAAGTTACGCCACTGGGAACACAGCAGTATTTTTTTAGCGTTAAATAAAATAAAAGCATACAACTCCATAAACTACAATAAATTTCATGTTATTTACTTAATTTACACAATTCACATCTAAGCCACTGAACCAAGACAGCAGTTCATCATATCAAGAAAGCCTCTTATGGGAACTATATATTACCAGCAATAAAGCGAAGCTAAATTATAAAGTGTCAAACTGATTTACACATATGCATGTCTATATATTGTTGAGATGGAGACAGATAAAATGATCCATACGTAGACATTGCTCCGCATGGCTCTGTGGGACAATGCGATTTAATGCACTTAAAGAGTTTCCAAAAAGTGAGCACACATCTTATTTAAAAGCATTTCTGCTAGAAAAAAAAGGATCATTTGCATGCCAAAAGCACTTTAAAATGTGACATATTTAGCACTGTATTATTTAGAATGAAGGCTGCTCGGAGAGGGAGAATTTTAAAATCTATAAAACGGCGTCCTGCGGTGCGGCTTGCAGCACCTCCATGAAATGTTCCCGCTCCTGTGATTATTAGAATAATAGACTTGTACATAACTTTTTGCTAAATTAAAGGTATGACATTTGGTTTAGTTGAGCCTTGTAAATTGCACTTTAGAACTTGAAAGACCGGGCTGATGTACGAATATGTTCCCCTAAGCAACGGAACAGATTTATAAAGAAGGGCTTAATGTATCATTTATTAAAGAGGCACATCAAACACAAATCAAGGAAGATTTAGGAAGGTGTTTGATCCTCCATATTGTGCATAAACGCTAGAGAAAAGCCTAAGAATGAGTTTATGTTCAATATATGATACAGTTTAATGCTGAAAATTACTTTGTACACTTTTGATTTTACCTTCTATGGTTGGAGGTTCCACATCGGGGAATGAAAACATCTCTGACAGGAGGAGGATCACTTAGAAGCATGTGAAATCCACGCAATATTGCCTAATACTAAAAAATGGCACTTCCATGAGAATGACTTTCATTACTACAGGTGCATCCCTATGAATTAGAATTTTTTGCAGTAATTCAACACATAAAGTGAAACTCATATATTATATAAAGTCATTACACACAGAGTGATCTATTTCAAGTGTTTATTTCTGTTAATGTTGATGATTATGGCTTACATTATCTCAGAAAATTAAAGTAGGGAGGATGAAGGGTTAAAACTGTGATGCCGTTTTTAATGAGACATCAAAGGGTGAATATAATATTGATTTATTAGTCAATGCATGATATTGATTTGTCCTGAGGAAGGGACCTGGGAGCCCTGAAATGCGTTGACTAATAAATTAATATTGTATTCACCCTTTGTCTTGTGGAATACGACAGCGCATTATTTGACCCTTCATCCTTCCTACTCTATATGGACCACGCTGGGGACTGCAGCAGCCGTGATCTGCTTTTATAGTGGTTGTGACTCTCACAACCACATTAGGTGAAGCCTTTGACACCTTTTTAGGTAATATTTTATCTCTTAGTCCCTTCATCCCCCCTAATTTAATTTTCTGAGATAATGACCTTTGGGTTTTCATTGGCTGTAAGCCAAAATCATCAACATTAACATAAATAAACACTTGAAATAGATCACTCTGTGTGTAATGACTATATAATATTGACGTTTTACTTTATGTATTTACTGAAATAAATTAACTTTTTGATGATATTCTAATTCATTGAGATGCACCTGTATGTTGAGACAGCCTTAATGGGGTTGTCCACTATTATGACAACCCCTTCTGATTGCACTTGTTTTCCCCAGTAAAAATAAAAGACCCTGTACTCATCTCCTGTGTTAGTACTGTAGGTAATCATGGTTTGGGGCTCACGTAACATAGTGATGTTGAATGGGCCCTATATCCAATCACTGCCAACTTCTCTTTCCCTAGCTTCGGACCAAATAAGCAATTGACAGGAAGTAAACAGCAGCCGCAGCGTCACTTCCTGTTGATTAACTAATTTGGTCTGAAGGCGGGAAGCAGGAACATGGCAGTGATAGGGTGCAGGGCCCACATGACATCACTATGCTACGTGAGCCCCAAACCATGATTACCGACAGTACTAACACAGGAGATGAGTACAGGGTCTTTTATTTTTACTGGGGAAAGCAATGGGAGTCAGAAGGGGTTGTCCTATTAGTAGACAACCCCCTTAATGGGTTCACAAGGATTAACCATATGTAATATAACTACTTATCTATGGTGTGTATGGAAAGTGTTCAGACCCCTTGAAATGTTTCACTCTTTGTTTCATTGCAGCCATTTGGTAAATTCAAAAAAGTTCATTTTTTTCTCATTAATGTACACTCTGCAACCCATCATGACTGAAAAAAAACACAAATGTAGAAATTTTTGCAAATTTATTAAAGAAGTAAAACTGAAATATCACATGGTCATAAGTATTCAGACCCTTTGCTCAGTATGAGTGGATGCACCTTTTGAGCTAGTACAGCCATGAGTCTTCTTGGGAATGATACAACAAGTTTTTCACCCCTGGATTTGGGGATCCTCTGCCATTCTTCCTTGCAGATCCTCTTTAGTTCCATCAGGTTGGATGGAGACAGCCATTTTCACGTCTCTCCAGAGATGCTCAATTGGGTTTAGGTCAGGGCTCTGGCTAGGTCAGCCAAAAATGGTCACAGAGTTGTTCTGGAGCCACTACTTTGTTATTTTAGCTGTGTGCTTATGGTTATTGTCTTGTTGGAAGTGAACTTTTGGCCACGTCTGAGATCCAGAGCACTCTGGAAGAGGTTTTCATCCAGGATATCTCTGTACTTGGAAAAATTAATGTTTCCTTCAATTGCAACTAGTCCTCCTGTCCCTGCAGCTGAAAAATACCACCATAGCATGATGCTGCCACCACCATGTTTCATTCCTGGGATTGTATTGGGCAGGTGATGAGCAGTGCCTGGTTTTCTCCTCAGATACCACTTAGATTTATCACCGAAAAGTTCTATCTTCATCTCATCAGACCAGAGAATCATATTTCTCATAGTCCGGGAGCAGGGGTGCACCAAGCCCCTCTGCCGCCTGAGCCGCGGCACCGATTACGGGGGGGGGGGGGGGTGCTGGTGGAGCCCAGCACTGCCGCCCCCTCTGCCACCTGAGCTGCCTGAGCCGCGGCACCGTCAGTCATTGCCGGCCGCGGCCGTGAGTACCGGGGGGGGGGGGTGCTGATGAGCCGTGGGCAGCGCTGCCGCCCCTTCTGTGCCTCCCCCGGGTCGCGCCGCTTACCTGCGGTGCGCGCGGGGTGAGCGGCCGGCGCCATGACAGGGGGAGGCTGCGTGCATGAGGCACCGCCCCCTTCTGCACTGCCGCTCCCCCTGCCGGCCTGAATGACAGGGCTCACCTTGTCCAATGGACGGTGCGGCCCTGTCTGGGAGTACTTCATGGTTTTTTTTGCAAAATCTATGCGGGCTTTCATAAGTCTTACACTGAGGAGAGGCTTCTGTAGGGCCTCTCTGCCATAAAGGTCCGACTGGTGGAAAGCTGCAGTGATAGTTGACTTTGTGTAACTTTCTCCCATCTCCATACTTCATCTCTGGAGCTCAGCCACAATGATCTTGGGGTTCTTCTTTAGCTCTCTTACCAAGGCTCTTCTCCCCTCGGTTTGCCTGGACTACCAGGTCTTGGAAGACTTCTGTTGGTCCAAACCTTCTTCCATTTAAGTATTATGGAGACCACTGTACTTTTAGGAACCGTGGGTACTGCAGAAATACTTTTGTAACCTTGGCCAGATCTGTGCCTTGCCACAATTCTGTCTCTGAGCTCCTTGGGCAGTTCCTTTGACTTTGACTTTGATGATTGTCATTTGGTCTGACATGCACTGTAAGCTGTGAGGTCTTATATAGACAGGTGTGTGCCTTTCCAAATCAAGTCCTATCAGTTTAATTAAACACAGCTGGACTCCAATGAAGGAGTAGAACCATCTCAAGGAGGATCACAAGGAAATGGACAGCATGTGACTTAAATATGAGCAAAGGGTCTGAATACTTATGACCATGTGATATTTCAGTTTTTCTTTTTTAATAAATTTGCAAAAATTTCTACATTTGTTTTTTTTCAGTCAAGATGGGGTGCAGAGTGTACACTAATGATAAAAAAAAATCATTTTTTTTTAAATTTACCAAATGACTGCAAAGAAACAAAGAGTGAAAAATTTCAAGGGGTCTGAATACTTTCCGTACCCACTGTGTATTTTATTGTTGATAAATTACCTTACTGTTTTCTTATAAACTATTGACCTAATTCATCATTTACATATTTTTTAAGTCACATTTCTTTTTTTGTTTCGTGGTATTCCCTGAAATTTTTTTTTGCCAAATTTATCAAAATGGTGCCCATGGTTTAAGAACTTTGCGCAAAGACAAAAGTTATGTTTTTTTTCTGTTTTTAACCTTTTCTAACCAAAAAGTCACAGTTTATGTAAAATCTCTGAATCCCTTTCTAGATGGGTGGGGGATTGAAGTACATTTACAACAAATTTTTAGACTTTTTGAAGAGTCTCAAATCATGAATCAACCAAAAACATCTGAAAACCGTAAAATCATGCCCACAGTTTCAAACCAAAAAAACCAAACACATAAAATAGAATTTAAAAAAAATCCTAAATGGAAAAATAAAGAAAAAAAAAGGCACAAAACACCAAAAATTCGACACAAAACAGACACAAATGCAATAATGATTGGTCCTCTGCACTTAGCTACAGTGATCTTGTCTAAAGGAAATTCATGTAATTTTTAGGACCTGTGCTGATTAATTTCTTAATATTTATATACTAGTTTAGGTTGCTTTTGCTGGCTGTCTATAGCCCCAGATTTTCATAAGGAGAAAAATGATGAAGAATAAAAGTATAACCAACTTCTTGAGACCCCTACCTCTCCAACATGCCATTCAGGTGTATTTAGCCCCCAATGAGAGAACTTAGGGAGCCTATTGCTTATTTTTGGATTTTTTTCAAATGTTAGAAAATTATAAAGAATAAAAGAATAACCCACCCTTGAGACACTGCCACTCTAGCATGCCACTCATCTGGCCCCAGCTAATCTTACAGTGGTAATACCCCATTCATAATTCAAGTGAGTGCTCCAGTGAATCACTGACCTCAGTGATGACTTCAGCATGTAATGCCAGTCATCGGCTGCAGAGTTCATATGAATGGGGAAACAGGCCACTTAATTGGTAGCATTGGGGTAACGGGTGTAATTTATACCTATTTATTTTATAATTCCCTGCCATCTTTTTAATAGTCCATTAAACACACTTTAAATAAATAACTAAAAAGAATTGGGCAGCTGCAATACTACCATTAGTGGTAGCTGATGGCAGCTAGAATTTTATCATTTGACTTGATGCCTACTCAGAGACTGATGCCTTAAGAGACCCAAAAGACTTTCCGTCATATTAAGAAAAAACAATCTTTTAAAATAGTACATGATTGGTACGGTATCATGATTGGTAGGGTATCATGGTTGGTAGGGTATCATGATTGGTAGAGTATCGTGATTGGTACGGTATCATGGTTGGTAGGGTATCATGATTGGTAGGGTATCATGATTGGTAGGGTATCATGATTGGTAGGGTATCATGATTGGTAGGGTATCATGGCTGATAGGGTATCATGGTTGGTAGGGTATCATGATTAGTAGGGTATCATGGTTGGTAGGGTATCATGGTTGGTAGGGTATCATGATTGGTAGGGTATCATGATTGGTAGGGTATCATGATTGGTAGGTATCATGATTGGTAGGGTATCATGATTGGTAGGGTATCATGGTTGGTAGGGTATCATGGTGGTAGGGTATCATGATTGGTAGGTATCATAGTTGGTAGGGTATCATGGTTGGTAGGGTATCATGTTTGGTAGGGTATCATGATTGGTAGGGTATCATGGTGGTAGGGTATCATGATTGGTAGGGTATCATGGTTGGTAGGGTATCATGGTTGGTAGGGTATCATGGTTGGTAGGGTATCATGGTTGGTAGGGTATCATGGTTGGTAGGGTATCATGATTGGTAGGGCCTCATGGTTGGTAGGGTATCATGATTGGTAGGGTATCATGGTTGGGTTCCGTATTTCAGCCAAAGGAGATACAAGCTAGTCTTCTGAAGTTACACTTCGAGCAGCCACAGTGAAAACATAATGTTTTAAAGGTAAAAGCTGAAGACATTAAACTACAATTCATATTACAATTAATCTGTAAATTAATCTGAGCAGAGTTTACAAAAAAATAACTTTGGGTATAAAGGAGTTGGGTCCCCCACGAATGTCCAAAATAAACTACACTCGCATAGATTATAAAATTTAAATGACTGTCCATCCATTTACAGTGTTTTAATACATACAACAGTGTATGCACTGTACAGACAACAGCTTAAGCTACTGTCTATAAGTGCTGGCTCTCAGACAATCTGTGCCCTTCCAGGAACCAGGATCCAGTAGTGACTGCTGCCTCTTCAGCCACTATAAGTATGACTATGTGCATGTACAGAAATAGCAAAGCTAACACTGATGAGTGGTTATTCTTGGGGCTGATATGAACAATAGATACCTTCTGTGTACAGAATAACATGCATTTTTATAAAATCATGAATTAACATAATGCAGAAAAACATTTCTTCTTATTATAAAGCTAGCATTCCTATGACTGAGTTGTGCTTATTCGATGAATACATGTGTTGCAATGTGTGCAAGTCCCTGTGACTCTAAAGAGTTCAATACATTGAAACAAAGACACATGTCATAGGGGTTGTCTGGAGATACAGTTCCCTCCATAAAATGCTAGTGATACATTAGAGAAAAATAATTTGTAAACTGTTTCTCAAATACTCAACATCACCCCCCTTCCTCCCCGCAGAAAGGGAGGTAGCCTCTTTTATGAAGGCGAGAGCTGTGGATTTAATTTGAAGCTGATAATTTGCAACTGGAAGCTTTCCATGATTAGTTGTCTCCTTAAAGCGACAGTTTTTGAGGTGGTGTGAATTACCTGCTGTGTCTGTTTTTACCACCTGTTCTAGAAAGAAAATGAGATGAATCGGGGCCTCAATTAGAGTCTTCGATTAGCACTTCCTAAAGTTTCTTTAAAGTAGGCACGGCCAAAGAAAGAAATTAGTTGCTTGATAATGTTGTAATTGCAAAGTCACCATTGTGAAAATAGCTATCCTTGCCCTCTCTGGCTCCACAATATTGTCATGTTTCTTCAATTATTACTTCCATAAATTGGACAGGATTCGAACTGACGGATGAAATAGAGTCGGGCGAGATAAGAGGAACATATCTCACTTATTATCTATACAGAACAAATTACAGCCATATTGCTCATTTCTTACCTATTATACCTTACAAATTACAAGCATACCTGTAAAGGAAATGTACAAAGAGACATATTTTAACCATGTCTTTTAAGGGATAGATTTCAGGCCATTTATATCAAGTCTTTGTTGATCTAAATATTATAACACTGTCATATTTAATCATCAATGTATTATTGTATTTTGTTAAATCACAGAAAAAAGTTACACAATAATATTTGGATTTTTTTTAAATAAATGCAAGATTTTGAGTTGGAGTTTGTAGATTGTCTTTATGGGATCAGCATGTTTTGATGAAAGGACCTTATTGGATTCTAATAGTGAGGAGTGAGTAGTAAGATAGTTGGGTTCGGATAGCTCTAAACAAATACTGTTTCGGTATTCGGTTCCCCATTGGCTTGGATTAATTACCCCTTACTGTTTCAAAGTATTCAGTTAGAGCTATCCAAATCCGAGTATCTTACTACTCGCTTATCACTAGGTCTTGCCACAACAAAGGAGGTAGCACTTCCCCCAAACACAGAAAATATTTTCGAATTTTCCTGATTTCTGCAATTGCGATTCGATTCCGTTCCTAGTTCAAAATATACAGTTTCTCTAGATGCCCAAATATTGACTTAAGTAGTTCGATTCATTTTTCTCACGACAGGAAATCACAGCAAAATTTGAAGCACCAATCAACAATGGTAACAGAGGTAGGTTGGATTTACACATCGGCGTGTTGTTGTCTGTATGTATCACGATGCGAACTTGACAGCCACATATATGCTTACATAGATGTAGCCAATCAACTTCATGGCCATAAAACTAGTGGTTCATTTACACTACCCCATGCACTGCATTAAATACATTTTTTCACTCTTTTACTCTCTGGTATCAGATCTTTTCCCTTCCTCCCCCCCCCTTTTTTTTTTTTTTTTTCTCTCTCCTTTACTCTGTTTTCTTCTCTGAGGTTCATGCGATTAAAATAAATTAATATATGATTTATTCATGAAGTGTACATCGCATAGCCTAGCAAAGAAACTCTGCTGCATATACATCCCTATACATATGTGCAATAAACAGGTATATGATTAAGTTTTCCAAATTTGTTGATATAGATTTGAATAACCATACTTTTTATCCATTTCACCATGTTATCCCTAGATTGGAACAACAAGGGTTAACACTCCGGCATCAATTAACAACTGAGTGTGCACAGATGCAAAAGGCTTTTAATTTGTATTTTTGTATATATGTATGTAATGTTTAATGTTATGACGTGCTAATGACTAAGGGGACCCGCTCCCCGAAACGCATCTAGCGTCTTCTCCTGCTCAGGATGTATCTCTGTACTTTTAATCTGAATTAAAAGGACGATCCGCTTTGCTGGCGCTGGTTTTTCTTTTCTCATTAAATAATCGTGAGCCAGGGACATGTTTGCCAATCGACAATTGTTTTATATCCTGCTTACACACTGCCATGAGTGGGCCCTACCCTGGGAAACCTCTGGCAAGGCTGGGATCATAAGGTTTTCAACTTGTGTTTAAATGAATCTAATTTCTATTAGCACTACATGGATTAAAAACTGTCATTCCTGGCTGTTTCTTATGGCCTTTAACCTCAGGTGAATCTCTTTTATGACCATTCCCCTCCAATATAAAAACTCATGTGTCTAACCATCTGATGCCTTTGTCTGAAGTGTCTATTTTGCCTCTGTCTGTCTTCCCTTCCTCGTATTATTTTATACTGAAATGAAAAAGCGCAATATAGGGGCTTATTCAGAGAACATATAAGGTGAGTGCAATCAGTTATGGTGGGTTTACACGCCGCGATATTGGCGTCCAACTCCGACCCAACTCCGACAAAAAGTCACGTGGGTTGCGAGTTGAACCCGATATCGGGTGCGCGTTGTACGGTTTCAGTGTACAACGCGATGCTGGAATGATGCCAAAACGATATCGGAGTTGAATAGCAGAGCTATTCAACTCCCCGATATCGCAAGGCCGTTGTACCAGCATCGCAGCGTGTGACAGCCCAACTCCGATCTGTACTCGCACCTCACCCATTAACTCCCATGTTAAATGGTCGTTACTGAGTTGGTGGGCGTACACATCGGAGTGACGTTGTTTCCCGATATCGCAGCGTGTAAACCGCCGATGCGATATCGGGAAAAGTGCTCAAAAAATGCGCGCTCCCGCGGCATTGCCTCCGATATCGCCGCGATATCGGGACGTGTAACCCCACCATTAGAATCACCTAGGATTGTTGTGAAGTGGTCACAACTACCACAAATGTTTCATTGGCTGCTACATTGAACTATCAGAAATCGACCAGATTGTAGTGTTAAGTCCTGCGCTGCTGATCAATAAAGGAACTTGTAGAGAGTCTTTTTTAATATTTTTATTAGCCCGTGCAGTTCATAACAGACTTGCTACTTCTTCAGGGAAATCATCAGTGGATGTTTGAACTACTGATGAAGCAGCAAGTGAAACATGTTTCCAGGGGCTTGGCGGTGTTGGCCGGTGTTGGTCAGTATGGCATATATCATTTAGACATTAAAGTGGTTGTTGTTATCAGGCACCCATTGTTTAGTTCCACATTGTAGTGAGCAATGTGTTTCATCACATTGTAGTGAGCAAGGTTGCTTAATTTTAGAGTGGATCTCCATAATTTCCTTGGGAATGTGCAGTTTGTTGACAATATAATAGTTATATGGTTAATGTAGGTGATAAATTGGTGTTTTTCCTTATATCCCATGTAAATTCCAGGATCAGAATGCTTGTGAAGAGACAAGCGCAAAAATAGGGTTTTATCTGGTGGACACACGAAATATGAAAAATGGGGAGCACTCACCTTATGGGGCTGTGTGAAACACAACCACTCAAGTGCCTGAGGCTGCAGCGAAACCACCCGAAGTCATATGGAAGCCACGTGTAGGGTGAAAAAATGGACGGACTGAATTTGCGCTGCCATCAGACAAAAATGTCTTAGTCGGTCCAATACTGCAAGTTGCTTTTTATTGTTTTCCAACATGTTTCGCATGTCACACACACACTTCTTCAGGGTAAAAAATTCCCTGATGAAGTGTGCCTGCGACACATGAAACGCATTGGAAAAACAATAAAAGCAACTTGAAGTATTGGACCGACTAAGACATTTTTGCCTGATGGCAACGCAAATTTAGTCCATTCATTTCTTCACCCTGCATGTGGCTTCTATACCCCATATACACAGTATTGTCTTGCCTGACAGGTGATATGCCTTTATCTATATAATATGTTTGTAAGACCTCACTGCTCCAGTGTTTTTTCTCATGGTTTTATGGGGAGGTTTTATTATCTATGTTGTGTGTGACTGAGTTTGTATTAATAAAGATCATTTACAATTTATAGTACCTCAATGGTTGAACGTTGAGTAAAAAGCCCTTGTTGGGATTAATGTTTTGCCGAGGAGGTTTTTTGCTCCCTATGGCTATATGAACATAAACATTAGATTTCTAATTATATTCATTCGATATTTATTATAAACTTGATTAACTTTACTTTCTTGTGTAGCTTTAAAACTATCAATCTGTAGCGTTATTTAATTTCATATACGTCTGAAATGGGAAGATTGGGATGTTTTAGGAGGTCGAGCAAAAGTTGTGTTCAGTGCTGAGAAAAATATTAGTGTTATGCAATTAATAAAAATATTTAAAAAATGAAAAAAAAAAAATTATGAAAAATTTGGTTACAGGTATGTCCATAAGGAATGCAGAGGTGACCCTCTTTAACCTGATGCTTGAGGGGGTCAAAGCCCAATCTGCTACAATACACTTCAGTATAATAGATGGCCCATAGATTAGGGTAATCACTGCACACATACCAGTGTCTGTCGCTTCACCCAGCACTGTTCAATAAACTTTCACTTAAAAGCATACCTATCCACTAGTACATGTGCAGTGATTACCCTAATCTACTGTCTATGGGACCTTTGGCTCCTTTCACTTGCACTGTCACACCCAACGGAGTTGATTCGATTGTAATAGATGGCCCATGCATGGTGGCGGACTGTGTTACTTTTTTCACATCGGGTTTAAGAACTGTACATTACTTTTTTGGGGGGATATAATGGATATTTTTGGAACATCGTAAAGCCAAGGGAAAATAAACAATGAAGTCACTGGACAAGGTCTTCAAATCAAGGAACATTTCAGTGGCAATGAAAATGTGGCTCATACATAGTCAGGTGTTTTCTATGGTCTATGGAAGTGAGACTTGGACAATAAAGAAACAGCACAGTAGGAGAATCAATGCTTTATTATTATTATTATTATTTATTTATTTATATAGCTCCATTAGGTTCCATGGAGCTTTACATGAGGATGAGCGAGACAAGAACAAGTACACTAAATCTAGGCAATCAGGACGTACAATGCCTTCAAAATGTGGTGCTGGAGAAGGATGTTATCAATACCATGGATGGCGAGAAGAACAAAGAAATCAACAAACTAAGCCAGACCTGTCACTTGAAGCAAGGATCACCAAGCTACAACTTGCTTACTTTTGGACACATCATACGAAGAGAGCAATCATTGGAGAAGGACATTATGGTAGGAAGATTAGAAGGAACAAGGTAAAGAGGAAGACCAACAGCGCAATGGCTGGATACTATCAAGATAACAGAAGAGAAGACCCTGGTGGACGTACAGTACAGACCAAAGGTTTGGACACACCTTCTCATTCAAAGAGTTTTCTTTATTTTCATGACTATGAAAATTGTAGATTCACACTGAAGGCATCAAAACTATGAATTAACACATGTGGAATTATATACTTAACAAAAAAGTGTGAAACAACTGAAAATATGTCTTATATTCTAGGTTCTTCAAAGTAGCCACCTTTTGCTTTGATTACTGCTTTGCACACTCTTGGCATTCTCTTGATGAGCTTCAAGAGGTAGTCACTGGAAATGGTCTGCCAACAGTCTTGAAGGAGTTCCCAGAGATGCTTAGCACTTGTTGGCCCTTTTGCCTTTACTCTGCAGTCCAGCTCACCCCAAACCATCTCGATTGAGTTCAGGTCTGGTCACTGTGGAGGCCAGGTCATCTGGCATAGCACCCCATCACTCTCGTTCTTGGTCAAATAGCCCTTACACATCCAGGAGGTGTGTTTGGGGTCATTGTCCTGTTAAAAAATAAATGGTGGTCCAACTAAACGCAAACCGGATGGAATAGCATGCCGCTGAAAGATGCTGTGGTAGCCATGCTGGTTCAGTATGCCTTCAATTTTGAATAAATCCCCAACAATGTCACCATCAAAGCACCCCCACACCATCACACCTCCTTCATGCTTCACGGTGGGAACCAGGCATGTAGAATCCATCCGTTCACCTTTTCTGCGTCCCACAAAGACACGGTGGTTTGAACCAAAGATCTCAAATTTAGACTCATCAGACCAAAGCACAGATTTCCACTGGTCTAATGTCCATTCCTTGTGTTATTTAGCCCAAACAAGTCTCTTCTGCTTGTTGCCTGTCCTTAGCAGTGGTTTCCAAGCAGCTATTTTACCATGAAGTCCTGCTGCACAAAATCTCCTCTTAACAGTTGTTGTAGAGATGTGTCTGCTGCTAGAACTCTGTGTGGCATTGACCTGGTCTCTAATCTGAGCTGCTATTAACCTGCGATTTCTGAGGCTGGTGACTTGGATGAACTTATCCTCCGCAGCAGAGGTGACTCTTGGTCTTCCTTTCCTTGGGCGGTCCTCATGTGAGCCAGTTTCTTTGTAGCGCTTGATAGTTTTTGCTACTGCACTTGGGGACACTTTCAAAGTTTTCCCAATTTTTTGGACTGACTGACCTTCATTTCTCAAAATAATGATGGCCACTCATTTTTCTTTACTTAGCTGCTTTTTTATTGCCATAATACAAATTCTAACAGTCTATTCAGTAGGACTATGAGCTGTGTATCCACCAGACTTCTGCACAACACAACTGATGGTCCCAACCCCATTTCTAAGGCAAGAAATCCCACTTATTAAACCTGACAGGGCACACCTGTGAAGTGAAAACCATTTCCGCTGACTGCCTCTTGAAGCTCATCAAGAAAATACCAAGAATTTGCAAAGCAGTAATCAAGGCAAAAGGTGACTAACCTAGAACATAAGACATATTTTCAGTTGTTTCACACTTTTTTGTTAAGTATATAATTCCATATGGGTCAATTCATAGTTTTGATGCCTTCAGCGTGAATCTACAATTTTCATAGTCATTAAAATAAAGAAAACACTTTGAATCAGAAGGTGTGTCTAAACGTTTAGTCTGCACTGTATCTAGGCTTGTTGAAGACCCTCGTGGACCTATCTAGGCTTGGAGAAGACTCTGGAAAAAACAATCTAAGCTTGAAGAGGACCCTGGCGTACCGATCAAGGCTCACGCAAGATCTGTCTTACTACAGAGCGTTCATTCATCAAGTTGCCATAGCTTGAGATCAAGCTGATGGCCAATAAATATTAATATTACAAAACATGATTCTTCTCGAGCATATTTCTATTATGCAGGTCAAATGAGGATACCATAGATTTATAATTAATAGTAGTAAACAAGTTTGTATTAATAAATACATTAGTTATAAAAAAAGTTATTGTAAATTAAATATATATATATATATATATATATATACACATACATATACCATGCATAATGCAAAATAAAAAAAATAAGTTTGAAGTCAACTTTACAATAAAATTTCAATTCTTTTCCTATTTACATTGCTGTCACCTTTGTAGTCCAGACAATATGAGCCGGTTACAATTTGACTGTTGTACTTGTAATATTTTGTGGCTTATTTGTTTGCTTTTACATTCACCAAAGAAAAAAAATGACAGAGGATTGTGAATTTCCCACCCCAACCCCCCTTCAAACACATCTACCCCCGTGTTTTACACAATTAATTACATCAATGCCATGTAAATATAGCACTCTCCTTTCCAACTCCTCCTCCTATCCACAACTGGAGAAATTGCTGGCATATCCTGGGGATATTATGGAAATTTTATTAATGGTCTGGCTTTTCATAGCTATTTAATTTCACTTTAGAACAATAACCTCTTGTAATTTGCATACTTAAGAAGGGCGGGGGAATAAGACAAGATTTAAGTCTAGAAATGGAAATTTAACCCACGGAATGCTAAAGCGCTCACGTAAAATAATTGCATCTTAATATGCTAAATAAATGGAATGGTCTTTAAGGCAGAGTCACACCTCTTTTGGGGATGCTGAAGAAATATATCACAATCAGGTTAAATGTCTGATGTATCAAGAAATAAGGTTTGAAATTACATTAATATATTCTTCTTATCTAAGACAACCAGAAAGCTTTCGGTCATCAACTTGACGATATAACGATACAAATTGGAGATATACAATTTTCATTGCATCAAATCATTTTCGTAGTAGAGTCAATTCAAAATAACAAAAAGTGCTGTAAAATTACAATGTTTATTAGGTATTCTCTTACATTATAGAAGCAATCGATTTACTAATACCTTATATAAAATACTGCTTTGTCCCAGGCCTGAGAAAAAGGTTAAAGGGGTTTCCACTACCAGGACAACCCCTTCTGAGTCAACTTGTATGCCCCAGGTAAAATAATAAACCCTGAACTCATCTCCCATGCTGCCGCTATTCCAGCGCTGTCGGTACCTGCGGCTCAGTGCTCAAGTCGTATTGTTGTGACATCACGCAAGCCACATGTCCTATCACCGCTGCCTTCTATCTCTCGCCTTCAGACATTGGAGCAATTAACAGGAAGTGAGTGGCAGCCGAAGCACTCACGTCCTAATGATAGCTCGTTTGGTCCGAATGTGGGGAGAAGGAAGTCAGTGGTCATTGGACGTGGGGCTCACTTGACATCACAATGACACGTGAGCACCGAGCCGCAGTTACTGACTGAATCAAAGGTGAGTACAGGGTCTATTATTTTAACTGGGGGAAACAAGTTGACTCAGCAGGGGTTGTCCTAGTAGTGGACAACCCCTTTCATAGGCAACTGTCTAGTATGGATGTCATACAAGGGATCACATTTACGAGACCCCCATCTATTTAGAATTGCTAACTGGTAAGAAGCAATGGGTCTTGTTTATGTGCATTGAAAATAACTAGTTGACTGCAGTTTACCCTGAAAGATTTTTTCTTGATTTCTCCAAATAAAATGGCTAATCTGTTATCATATTATGTACTTGGGACCATGGACATTATTAGTTCTTGAAATCTAATACCACCAGTTGATACTCTTTGTCAGTGTGTCAATATCTGTTGCCCTAATAAGATATATGACATGTGGTTGTCAAAGCTCGACAGTCTAAGTGAAGACGTTTGTCAACTTTATGCCTTATTGAAACATCTACATTAAGCTTGTATGTTCTCCACATGTTTTCTCTGTGTTTGCAGCTTCCACTGAGAAAAAGTATAAAACATGCTAATAGATGTATTATTATGATTATTCATTTTATTAGGTTTGCTTAAATAGTGCCAACATATTGTCAGTAATTTACAATTGAGAGGGCACAAACACAACCAGTGTCAGACATTACAGATTGTCACTTCTGTGAGGAAGTAGCCAAACTCTAGTGCCACCTTATAAAGGTAGCAATCCTAAAAGTCATAATTGAATTGTTGTCAAGACTTTTAATATGACTAAATGTACCGTTACACGCTTCAATGTTGTAACGATATAACCAGCGTTCTCACGGGAGTGCGGTCGTTGGGACATCTTTTTGACATCGCTGGTGAGATGTCACACGTGTAGATATCGTGGACGACTCACCAACGATGTGGCGAACAGCTATCATTCGCAAAACCCAGCGAACGATACTTGTTCACTGTTGTGAATAAGAGAAGTTGTGAACGACATCATTATCGCGGTGTCACACACAACAAGCAGCAGGTTGGCTGATTGATGATCGTTTGATTTGAGAACATGTTCTCAAATCTGCAATCAATGATCCAAGATTTATCGTAGTCGTATCTCGGTGTAACACACAACGACGTCCTAATGATGTCGTTTGAACGACTCCAAACCCGTGATGATTGAGCGATATCGTTCACAATCTTGTGCCGTGTAACTGGGCCTTTAGGATTTGTGCCAGATCAGAAACCCAATCTGCAGATGCTGCATTTCGGGGTGATTGCCCCTCATCAGTGCAGTGCATGGGATCTGATCTGGCTGTACGAGAGGCTAACGAGGTCTGGGGGAACAGCTATACTCCTTCTGCCCATCGGCAGATTAATCTCCATGAGGAGAGTAGCTATTCCCCAGACATTACAGAGTAATAACTAATTTTATCAAGAGGAGTATGGGCCCTGTTTGCAAACATACAATTCATAAGGAAGTAGGAGAGCTACAAAAAGTAAGAAGTGCTTGTACTTATGGATCAGCCATCTTTATAACAAATAAGGGTATTATTGTAAAATTGTATGAGCCAATCATTCCGTATCTGTCTATATCCAGATACAAAGTAGCCACTAGGTGCATAGAAGGTGTAAGAGCAGATGTTAAAAAGGACCAAATTCTAAAAATATAGGAGGGGAAATAGGTAAATCAATAAAGGATGTAATTGGTCAGCTAAAAAAGTGTTAAAAATGTGATTTTAGGGCACATTAAACGATAACATGGTAAATAATGAATTATCTGGTGTGCATTCAGTAAACACACATGAGAAAAGTCTTGGAGATAGAAGTGGGAGCTTCAGTTATGGACGATGCTAATCTTAAATTATTAACACTATGGAGAGAATGATGAGTATGATAGACAAAGATGAGGAAGGAGATGAGAATAGAGCAGCACTGTAGAATGAGTACAATGGTGACAGAGATGAGGGAGGAGAGGTAGGATAATGCAATCCTGCGAAGACAACAGGTAGGGTGATAGACAGATGAAACAGAGAATGTAGTGCATGCAGCACTGTGGAAAATAGACTGACAAGTAAATGTTGTATTCTGTAGCAAGTGGGAAACCAGTGCAATGACTGGTACAATCTAGAATGATTAGTGTAACAGCTGAACAGAAATATGATTTAGAATGCATTATCCAGGTTAAATTGGAGAGGGGATGGTTTAGTGTGGGGAAAATGGATTAATAAGTAAGTTTAAGTAGTTAAGATAAGAATTAAACAGCACGATGGTAAGAGTTTTTATCGTTTTGAAGGTAAAAAAAGGGTTGGATTTTGGAAGAATTTTTGTGGTGCAGGTGACATGAGAGATTTGATTGGATGTAGAGAGTAATGAAGACCAAAATCCAATGTAAGTGCAAAAAAGAGGGCATATGCCTGGGGGTTGTGTAAATGCCCACTAAGAATTCAGGTGAAGTTAGGAGCGGATTGAAAACCCCCCTAAAAGCAAGTTTGAACATTATGTTAGAATTCAATTCCACTTGGTCATGGCTGAAAGTGTTGGCACCCTTGAAATTGTTCTTGAAAATTAAGTATTTCTACCAGAAAATTATTGCAATTACATTGTTAATACATTTTACTTCTTTGCGAGTACTGGAACAACACAACAACACACAAAAAAACAAAGGAAAAAAAAATTGGAAATAATTTTACGCAAAACCCCAAATATGGTCCGGACAAAACTGTTGGCACCTTTCCAAAATACAGACAAACAACTTTGTTTCAAGCATGTGAGGCTCATTCAATCTCACCTGTAGCAAATAACAGGTGTGGGCAATATGAAAATCCACCTAACCCAGATTAAAAGGGGAGAAGTTTAACTCAATCTTTGCATTGTGTGTCTGTGTGTGTCACACTAAGCATGGAGAACAGAAAGAGGAGAAGAGAACTGTCTGAGGAATTGAGAACCAACATTGGTAAAAAATATAACAATGTCAAGGTTAGGAGTCCATCTCCAGAGATCTTGATGTTTGTTCACAGTGCACAACCTATTCAAGAAGTTTACAACCCATAGCACTGTAGCTAATCTCCTTGGACATGGATGGCAGAGAAAAATTGGTGAACATTTGCAAAGCAGAATAGTTTGGATGGTGGATAAGCAGCCTCAATCAAGTTCCAAAGAAATTCAAGCCATCCTGCAGGCTCAGGGCACATCAGTGTCAGCGAAAGCTATTCGTCGACATTTGAATGAAATGAAACGGTATTGAGAAAACCCAGGAGGACTCAAGTATTGACTCAGATATATTAAAAAAGCTATACTGCAGTTTGGTAAAATGTATGTGAGTAAATCAAAATCCTTCTGGGAAAGCATCTTGTGTACAGATGAGTTCAAGATAGAGCTTTCTAGTAAAGAACATCATTCCACCATTAACCAAATATGGAATGAGGTCTGTAAAGAAAGAAAAAAATGTTTTGTGGTTGTTTTGCTGTCTCTGGCACTGGGTGCCTTGATTGTGTGTACGGCATGATGAAATGTAAAGGTTAGCAGAGGATTTTGGATCACAATGTCCAGAGTCAGAAAACTGGTTTTGCATCTTAGGTCATGGGACTTCAGCAGGACAATGACCCCAAACATACTTAAGAAGTCCCTATAAATGGAGGAAACAAAGCACTGGAGAGATCTGAAGTGGCTTCAATGAGTCCAGATCTAAATCCCATTCACCAGTGGAGAGATCTTAAAATTGCTGTTAAGAGAAGACGCCTTCATATATGAAAGACCGGGACCAGTTTCTAAAAGAAGAGTCCAAAATTCCAGGTAAGAAGAAGCTTGTGAATTGTTATAGGAAGTGATTGGTTGCAGTTATGTATTTTGGGGGTTTTGTATGAAATAATGTCCAATTTGTCTTTTTTTCTTCTTTTTTTGCATTGTTCCAAATCCAATTTAATCAAAGGAAATATACAAGTGTATAACAAAACGTGAAATTGCAATAATTCTCTGGGAGAAATACTTTAACAATTTGAAGGGTGCCATCACTTCCGGACATGACTATATTAATTTATCCCCTTGCAATCTCATGAGGAAGGCATCTGATTATCTTCAAATTTATTCTGCAGCAGGACAATGACCCCTAACATGCAACCAATATAAAGAAGAACATGGATGATTGAAACAACCTCTGGGCTGAGCGCCTTCAAAAATTGTCAGCAAGTTTAAGTGTATTTAGAAGAATTTTTGCTTTTTTGAAGGCAGAGGACACTCAAAGGAAATAATGACTTGAATACGATTTCCCTTTTGTTCATTCACTTTGCATTTTGTAAACTAATAAAAACAATAACACTTCTATTTTAGAGATACCGTAATTCTTACTTTGTGGCATTTTTTGCACAGCTACCTAAAACTTTTGAAAAATACTCGATGTGTATGGTAATCTTTGCACCTTACGTGTGTATGCTATACAAGTGAAAATAAATAAATATAACCATAAGAACAATCATTGTAAGGCCCCCTTCACATCTGCGGTAAAGTGTATTTCGCAGCAGGTCCGGCAGATGTCTCCGCATCTGCCAGATCTGCCGCGTAACGGCCAACTTGCGGCACCGATCCGGCAAGCCCCATTCATTCTCTATGAGGCTTGCGGTCGAGTGCTTAAAGTGTGGTATTGCCGAATCTGCCAGATCCGGCACTTGCAACACCAAATGCTGCAAGCGCAGCAAGTGCCGGATTTGGCAATACCACACTTGCTGTATCCGACCGCAAGCCTCATAGAGAATGAATGGGACTTGTCGGATCGGTGACGCAAGTCGGCCGTTACGCGGCAGATCTGGCAGATGCGGTGACATCTGCCGGATCTGCTGGGAATTACACTTTACCGCAGATGTGAAAGCACCCTAAGTCACAAAAAGTTTGAGAAACTCAAGGTTCACTAAAAGTTTGCAATTTTTGACATTTCACAACAGTACTGCCAAGTTGTGTCAAAGTGGGTAGAGCTGGGGTGGTACCGGCATGACACAACAACTCACCTAATTCATGATGATAATTCCTTAGGTCAGAAATCTAGTGTCTGACTGAAGTAAGATATGGGTTGAGGAGCATAAGTGCACACAAGCCTATTAGTGAATCGGACTCCGGCATGCCTTCTCAAAGATGGAGGTGCACAATACCAGTTTTGATGAATCAGGGTCAAAATGTTTCTTTTTCACTGGCAATAACAAATGGTCTTAGACTCTTAGGGCTCCTGAAGACTGAGAAGTGACTGTATTGATGGGAAAATTAGGCAATTCATAAATATTGAGTTTAAACTGTTCGATTCAATTGATTTCTGTGAATAGAAATAACATGCAATATTGGTGAATGGCCATGTTTCACAAGTTTCAATGGCACTTAGGCTAGCTTCAGACTTGCAGATGCATCTGCAGCGTTTTGCAGATGCATCTGCAAGCATCTGCATGCAGACCGCGGCCCCTATGTTTATAATGGAGCGCACGGCGGTCTGCAGATGCTTGCAGACCACTGTGCGCACCCATTCACTCCTATATGTGATCTGTGCGCAGGCGGATGCCTGCGCACAAATCACACACTCCCGCACCATGGACGCGAGATGTCGCGTCCCTGGTGCGGACGAGAGTGTGTAATCTGTACGCAGGCATCCGCCTGCGCACAGATCACATATAGGAGTGAATGGGTGCGCACGGCGGTCTGCAAGCATCTGCAGACCGCCGTGCGCTCCATTATAAACATAGGGGCCGCGGTCTGCATGCAGATGCTTGCAGATGCATCTGCAAAACGCTGCAGATGCATCTGCAAGTCTGAAGGCAGCCTCACAGAGCTTCAAATTGTTCTGATCAAATAGACTCAATTATCAGATACTTGCACCCAGCAGTAATATCCGTCCTAATTACCTTTTCAGTATTGTTTGTGATTTGTAACAACTTCACATGTATTTTCCTGTGAAAAAAGGGTAATATGTAGCATTTCATTTGATTAGTAATGGAGTATAATGCACATATGAACCACAGAGTCGCAATTTACTATGAATTACTTTTTTACATCAGTCTTATTCCTATTATAAGGTGGAAAGTAATTTTACAAGTGCTCCCCAATTCATCAGGACCGGTTCACAGCTTGTCATAAAATAGGGAGAAGATGTTATCACACCACGTCCAACCCCAGTTCCAGCAAATTTGGAGCAATTGTCCAAAACTGGTGTGAAAAGGAAAAAATTAGCAATGCTTACGTGCAACCTTATGTAAGCACTTTGATAAATCGGTGCCATGGTGTTCACTTTCATTCCCCACCTCAACAAAAATATGCAAAACTATTGAAATATAAAGCAAAACTTTTTTCCTGTCTCTGGAAGCTGGTCCTACTGTAGAGGACATGATATGTTGGAAAATGAGATTTACCGCACTCTTATTGAAGAATTCTAAATTGAATGTTATGTTTTGATGTTTATTGTAGTACAGACTAGTGGACAAAGTAATAAGGTGCAGGACAATTGTGACAAGAAGAATCAACCCTATGTGTCCTGTTCAGAAAAGTCACTGTGAACAGAAGAAAATCACATTAAGTGTCCTAATAAACAAAAATGTACTATATACTGTGGTGCAGCGGCTGGTTGCCTTGCTGGTGTCCGTGCTGGGAATTGTGGTACCACAACTCTGGTAAGGCATTACATGTGCTATGATGCAGGTTTGAAAGCCCGGGGAGTGTCTCTCAAATCTGGATCTGCCTGTGGGCATGACACATCAGGCTTAAGTAGACTCCCTCCTGGTCACCTGGGATAGTTACAAAGAGATGTCTACCAGAGCCTCTGATAGGTGAGGAGACCTTGGGAGGCCCAGTTCATCCTGGGCTCAGGTAGCCCAATCCTGGTCAGAGCCCGGCCACATAAGAGTCTCTGAACCTCCAGGAGAAGTAGGTATCTCACCTGGGCCTAAGGTCAGTGATTCCCTCCTATGGACTAATCGGGATATGTGTGTGTTATACCGGCCATTGGGACAGACATGGTTATGTGCTATGTGCAGTTTATGATGCATGTGAATAAACTGCTGAACTTTAAAACACAGTTGTCTGCACTGTTTTCCGCTGCCAAGCAGTCCCCTCGGTGTGTGCGACACCACATGTGGTGGAGAAAGCGTGCAACTCGACCCGGTGGGGCATCAGAGCATGTTTGTTTACAGTAGTGGTGGAAGTGCATGTGCATGACTTGGTTGCTACAGGCAACCACATGACGAGCAAGGATACAAGCATCTGGCTGGTGGCTCGGTGGGGTCACGAAGTTGGACAACGCACTCAACCCAGGTATATGTGGGAGGAGTCAAGCGACTGGCTGTGAGACGTGGGCTCTGCTTGGTGGGCAGTAATACACCACAGGGTGGAGATCCTGATTGTATGTGCGGTACAACCAGGAAAGGTTAGTGTTATTCTACCCCCTTCCCCCTAGAACGCCGGGTATTACCTATTGGAGCGCCCCTCCTGTTTTTGTTTCATTGCAGTTAGAGAACCCTGGCATCGTGGAGGATCTCCTGGCAGACCTGGTGCAGAGCCAGCATGGGCAGCAATGGCAACATGTTGTGGTGTGTCCCCGGAAAGTATACCCTATACACTGGGTTGCCCAAAAGGGGTGGAGTCCCTGAAGGGGATAATGGCCCAAAAGGGGGTGGAGTCCTGAAAAGTGGTAGTTGCCCAAAAGGGGGCGGAGCATCCCAAAGTCAAAGACGTGGCACAGACAGGTTGCTGGGGACAAATGTACTATGTGTGTCCAGTCTGCCATATGGAAACCCACCAGGAGAGGTTCCACGGGTGTGTCCCATGGAAGTCAATGCAGAATCTGTGACTGCACTTGTAGACTCTGAGAGCCTGGTCACCCTAGTGAGGGCAGTGCCTGATGTCTACCTGATACCCGGACGGAGGATTGAAGTCACCTGCATTCATGGGGACACTAAAAACTATCCGGTGTCGAGAGTTGTCATTGAGTCGACCAGGGACATTGGTAGCCATGATATGGGTGATTTCCAGGGCTTAGCGTGCCCACTTGTAATAGGCCGGGACTCCAAATTGTTTTGTGATTTGTGGGAACAAGGGCTCGTGTTTGGCCACTCCGGCAAAAGCCTGAATAGCCCTGAGGGGGCGCTGTCACTGCAACAGGCTAAAGGGGTTGCCTGTGGCATAGACATGGGTGATACTGAGCCGCTACCTCAGAGAGGTGACAATCCAGAGGAAGGGGTGATGAAAGAACACTATGAGAAGTCCCAACTTAGAAAGGTGACACAGAACAAGAAGCATGACCTGGTGACTGATGCAGTTGGAGTAGCCCCAGGAAAGAGAGTTGAGAGCAAGTTAGGTAGCGACTTGCTGGTCTGCAATGCCAGGGATAGCGTTCATGACTCCCAGGGCGACTGTAACTCAGTGTTGACAGGTACATTAAGGAAGGGCCAAGCCAGGGCACACAACCCTCCCATCACCGGAAACGCAAGGGGAAAAAATAAGCCGTGCCAGCTGAACCATTTGAAAGTGTGGGGGAAGTCAAGTTGCCATCCCATGTTTCTGTTACTGATGGGAATTCCCTTCCAGATTCGGAGGAGATCAAGAAGGAAGATGGGGTGATGTTGCCTGTAAGAACCTCCAGTATACTGACAGAAAATCAAGAGGACCACGACAGAGAACCAGCCCAGAAGTCGGAAGGGGTGTGGTGTACACGGTCCCAACAGGGAGACAATGGTCGGTCAGCAGTAAGCCTCACGGAAATGGACAGTGCCATGTCCAAGAAGGTAGACGACTCCCAAGACCCGAGAATGAAGAGGGGGAAGGTCTGAAGCCTTCTGATGATGGTATCGTTGTTGCCCAGGGGAGGGCAAAAGATGGGGCTGCCGATGCCCAAGAGCTGCGTGACGAGGCAGATGTCACTGGTGAAGTGCTGGAGACCCCTGGCCTGGCTCAAGAAGATGTGGGCGAGGTTGCCAGGGGTGCTGCTGGACCCCAAGAGGGGGTGGTAAATGCAGAACTGGAGACTCCTGGATAAACAGAAGGTGATATGGTCGAGGTTGCCAGGGGTGCTGCCGGACCCCATGAAGGGGAGGCAACTGCAGAGATGGAGGAAGCCACCGAGAAAGTGAGGGGTGAAGTGAATACCTCCTTGGGTGTTGTGAGCTCACCTGACCCGGTGGATGTGGGAGCCAAGATAAGGGAGCTCAGGGAGATGCTCCAGGCTCACTTGAGACAAGAAAAGCTGTGGAGACAGGCTGTCAAGAATCGAGTGGGTGCTTTGGAGATGGAGAGGTCTCGGAGAATTCTGCTAGAAGAAGAGCAGTTGAAGCAGGAAGGGCTTCGAAGATGAGCTGCTGAGAGGCGACTCGCTGAGCTAGAGGACGATGTCTCTGAGTTAAAGTATCACCTGGCAGCATGCCAGATGAGGAACGAGGCCCCCTTGGAGAAGGTAGAGTGTCCAGTGTTCCTCCCAGGCAAACACGCTGAAAAAGTAGAAAGTCCATTGGCCCTGAAACCTGAGCTGGGTGAGAAAGACGGGACCTGCAGTATGTCAGAAACGTCTCTCTACAAGTGCCTCGTGGAGGTACCAGAAGACCTGAGGGAAGAATGCACGAGAGAGGCAGTGCATGAAGACTTTCAGAAGGCCTATTCGGTGTACTTGACCCCAGAAGCTAACCAGCTGGTGGTCCTGTCCACAACAGATGTTGGTGAAGAGGGTGGCTATCCTAAGTCACATGCACTAGAGATGTGTTCGCACGAAGCGAATAGTGCGGTTGAAGACAGAAGAAGCCGTACGACAGCTGCAGCTTGTGAGGAGAGATCAAAGCCTGCAGGAAGAAGTCATCCGGGTGCCTCTTGCTCTAGTGAAAAAGCTCATTGGAAGAAAAGCCCAGGCCATGCAAAACATGGTAAAGAAGTCTGGGGTGATGAAAGTAAGCTGTCCACATGATCACAAAGACTGGATACCTGAAGCAGAAGGTATAGTGTCATTCTCTGCTATAGGCACGGAAGAAACTCTCGGATATGTGTGGATGCTGATGAAGAACTGTGTGACCCACCTGGGAGTAGTGGATCGGCTGAATCTCACAAGACGGAGAGCAGAGAGAGCGCGACATCTGAGCAGCAGAAGGTGGCAGCTATCTGGGAATGGTGAGACCCGACAACGAAGGGGTCCTTCGAATACCGAAATAGCCACAGCAGAATCTAATGCTGGTAGACATACAGGGAGCAATGGCTCTCGAGGGATAACAGACGAAGATGAAAGTCGCCCACAAATAGACCTCCATAGACAACCTGAGAGTAGTGGGTGTAGTTTGGTTGGAGGTAGTGTATCCTCAAGAACCTCAAGTTGGACAGGCCCACTCAACCGACCTGACAGGGTATGGGTTAGAACGGAGACAGACCTGGTCGCAGATACCAAAGTACATGACTTTACCTACAATACTGACCCCTGGGGGCGGGGTAGACCGACATGGGGTTGACTCTGACAAGTGACGGAGAGTTGTCTGACAGGGAGGTCCGCACAATGAGACAGTCAGTGACGCTGACAGGTGGCAGGTCCCTGAAGGAGGGGCTATGGTGGATGTCTCCTATTCCAGTAGCTGTGCAGCACAACGATCACGTGCTGGGCCCCTATAGGGCTGTGGGTGGTACTGCCCCTGGGTTTCGTTTGTTCAATCTTACGGTCTGGTCAGAGCCTGACCAGACAAGAGTCTGTGAGCCTCCAGGAGAAGGAGGTCTCTCACCTGGGCCTAAGGTCAGTGATTCCCTCCTATGGACTAATCGGGATATGTGTGTGTTATACCGGCCATTGGGACAGTCGAAGAGACATGGTTACGTGCTATGTGCAGTTTATGAGGCATGTGAATAAACTGCTGAACTTTGCTAAACTTTAAAACACGGTTGTCTGCACTGTTTTCTGCTGCCAAGCAGTTCCCTCGGTGTGTGCAACACCACAATACAAATATACAATACACATAATATACACTATAAACAATAGACATTAAATGATAGCTTGTTTATTGTGTATAATATTATTAGTGTATCCTCACCCATCCCTTGTAGGACTGTGAGGCCTCATGGGCAGGGTCCTCTCTCCTCACCTACTGTATTCTGTATTCTCAAACATCCCTTGTAGACTGTGAGCCCTCATGGGCAGGGTCCTCTCTCCTCACCTACTGTATCCTCCCCTATCCTTTTTTTAACTGTGAGTCCTAACGGGCAGTGTCCACTCTCCTCACTTACCGTATCCTCACCTATCCCTTGTAGACTGTGAGCCCACATGCGCAGGGTCCTCTCTCCTCTGTATCCTCACCCATCTATTATAGACTGTGAGGCCTCATGGGTGAGGTCCTCTCTCCTCACCTACTGTATCCTCACCCACCCTTTGTAGACTGTGAGGCCTTACGGGCAGGGTCCTCTCTCCTCGCCTGCTGTAACCCCACCCAATCCTTGTAGAATGTGAGCCATTGTGGGCAGGATCCTCTCTCCTCACCTACTGAATCCCCACCCATACCTTGTAGACTGTGAGCCCTCATGGGAGGGTCCTCAATTTTCACCTACTCTATCCTCAGACATCCCTTGTAGATTGTGAGCCCCTAGAGGCAGGGTCCCCTCTCCTCACCTAGTGTATCCTCATCTATCCTTGTGGACAGTGAGCCCATGTGGGCAGGGCCTTCACTCCTCCTGTACCTGTGTGTGCTTTGTATTCTTGATAATTAGGGTACCTATCTAAGTATGCCCCTTTTTTTACATGTAAAGCGCCATGGACTAAATGGCGCTATAATGAGAATAATAAAAAATTATGTATATTGTATATTTGTACAGTCTTTTTTTATTTATTATGACACTTATTGGGATTGTCTTTATTCACAGTGACTTTTGTGAGCAAGACCCATAAAGTCGATTCCTCTTGTCGCAATTTCCCTGCCCCTTATTACTTTGTTCCCTAATCTGTACTACAATAAACCTCTAAATTGCATTCTTCAACAAGAGTTCACGGTGAATCTCATTATCTGTTATGTTTGGGATCCTACGTCCCGTCTACCAGTACTCTCTGAATGTGTGTACGTCAACCACCATTGTCTGAGAATATCATGTACACATCCAACGTGAAACAGAGGTTTAGGTACAAATTGTCAGAAGTATTCATATACTAGCCAAAACTAACACCAAAATTAGCAATGTTTTGTGCAGCCAATGTGTAAACACTTTAATGAATCGGGGCCAAGGTGTTCACTTTCTTCCTCTCACCCCAACAAGAAAATACAGAACTATTGAAATATAAAACAAAACTGTATTATCATTTCTGAAAACTGGTCCAAGTGTTGAGGGCAACATGCGAACATCCAACGTAAAACAGAGGTTCAGGTACAAATTGCCAGAAGTATTCAAATATTGTCACATGTTATTATTCTATGTATAGCACCTGAAGCTCCTTGACACAATGCAAAATGGAGAGCTGTTCCCCTACCATGTGCTATTTGTACCACCATTACCTTCTTACGTAGCAGAAGGCCCTCTAGCCTCGCTCTGCCTGTAGGACCTAAATAAGACCCTTACTTCTGTATCCCTATAGCATGGCCTTTACATTTTACAATGCAGTTGTGGATATTATAAAAGAAAAAAGGAAAACCTAAAATTTTGACATTGTAAATATTCAACAAATTTTTAAAAATTTAAAAGTGACCGGTCTAAATCCAAATTAAATATTGCACATATCAGTCCTATTGAGGATGTTCCCAATGACCCATAATTCACTGAAAAGGATATATTTACAAAGAAAACTCAGCAAACTGGGTGTGGAGAGTGGAACACAGATAAGTGTATCTAATTTGATCTGTATCAACATTGTCCTGCCTGTTTCTTTGCCCTCACCTTCACAGTATAGATGTATATTGAATAGAGTGTGTTACTCCACCATAAAGTGGAATATACGTTAAGGAGATTGAGGATATCTCCTGTGCAGATATATATTGTTGACTAATACATGAACTACAATAGTGTGACTAGTTATATATAGGAGCTTGGACCTACTCATCAGTAAGGTATTTCATCTAATTTTGCAAATTGTCCCTGCCCTTTTAAGTATAAGGAATAGACCTGCATTCATTACACCTTCTTATTGGGGTACTGTTCATTGTGTTACATATAGTGAGTGTTTTTTTGGATTGATTGAGTCCTGGTTCATTAGAAACCATAAATTGGGACCTCATGATCAGCCTCTGTAGAGCGGGGACACCTCCTTTCCTTAGGGTGTTTAAAACTCCGCTGGTAGGCAGGGCAATAATAGGGAGAGCTTAGGGCTATTGATTATATCTCTCCCCCATTACTGTGTTTGTGTGGATTTGCATTGGGACACATTGTTGTGTCCCACGAATGGGAGCAACCTGTAATGTCTATTCTTTGCATTTTGTATTTTTCCTCCTATCAGGATATTTCTTTATTGTTACTAGGTAGACTAGTCTGTGTCTGAATTGTCCCTACCTCCCTTAGTTGGCGTCTGTACAGGATGCTCCTCCCTTCTTCACCAGTTTAGTTTAGAGAAGCCATTACTGAAGACGCATGTGTGCAACCCTGTACAGATTATTCCTTTTCACCTATCGTTCTATTATAATACAAGATTTGGAAGAAAAGTACAGCGTTTCTCCTGGTCTTTCTACAGCTGTAGTAACGATTGAGTTGACACGGTCTGTCCATCTTTTGTGATGTAAGTACAAGTATACAATTATCTAAAAGTCTGGTGATTAGAGCGCTTGGGATTTTCAGTCATCCGAAGGGGACAGACCACAATAGTCCAGATTTTAACTGTTGAAATAAAAGCTATATTTGAGGAGTATAACCTTTTGTTTGTAGAACTGTTTCCCAACCATGTGCTATCCACCGTTGCCTTCTTATGTAGCTGAAGCCCCTCTAGCTTCACTTTGCCAGTAGGACCTGAATGAGACCTTTACTTCTGTAGTCCCTATAGCCATGCCCCTTTCCATTTTTTACAGTGCAAAAAAAAGGGAAAACCTATCATTGACACTGTAAATATTCAAAAATTTTTAAAAATGTAAAAGTGGCTGCTAATTAAGTATTGCACGTATCAGTCCTATTGAGAATGTCCTCAATGACCCATAATTCACGGAAAAGGACATATTTTCAAATAAAACTCACCAAACTTGACTTATGGCTGTTTTCGGCGAGTTTTTTTTTGTCCCCAATGACCGACACCTTCTTTCCACTCTCGTGTTTCTCAACATTGTAAGATCTCACTAGATATGGAAATAGGAGCAATCATCATAGGACCAATCTCATTTTTCTTGGTGTAAGGACCGTTTCTATCCTCTGTAGTTGGCCATCACTTGGATGCTGTTTGTTTCAAGCCTTCTTGTAGTAAGAAAGATTTATTACAGAGAGCGTTTGTTTTAAAGCTCCATGAATGGCCAAAAATGGTGCCTCACTTTAAGTGCACCTCGCCCTGATTCCCATGGCCCGGTGTTTTATTTGCGGCAGTAATTTCTCTATTTTTATCTTTGCCATCATATCCATTCTTCTTAGATGCAGGAACATTTGGAGGATTGCACATGAAGGACATGAAACTACTGGAGTTTCACAAGGCCTCGGTGAAATTCATGGAGAACTGCTGATGTCTGAGGTGAGACAGTATAATGAAAAGCACAAGTCAACAGAGGGCTATAAAGCTGTTTTCTGTTGTGGGCTTTTTTATTACCCTGTTAGTCAGTGCTGAACTCGCTGTCGAACCCTGAAGGCAGTAGGCTTTGTGTAAAATGTAAGACATCAATACATTATCACCTAACGTTTTGCCTATAAAACTTCTGGCAGGTTATATGGTCTGGGCCTGGCACCTCCTAAAATATAGATAGTGTTTGGAAAGCAATTCAGTAACCAGTGCATTTAACCCTTTTTTTTTTACGGCCAAGAAGCTTTCTTTTTGGAGAGTGAATAAGCATTTTTTTATATATCTTGCATGATGCAACATATTACATTAGTTTTGAGTAGAGTCAAATCTAATCTTAGTTCATTTATGGATAATTTTCCAATATTTTAAAATATATTTAATAATAAGAAAAATAGATCAAAATGAATAGCTGATAAAATAAAAAGGGGTTATCTAGTTTAGAAGACCCCATTTAAAGCACCACTCCAGCGTTATTTTTATTTCACTGCTGGAGCGGTGTTTTAAATCTAAAGGACCTGCCCCTGGTCTTCTGCTCTTCACCTGTTTTCCAGACTACTCCAGTCAGTGTCTGATGACTTGTGACCTGTCGGCAGCTCCAGTGTTTCATGGAACGACCCAGTACATCTCTATGAGAGCCTGGCTCTGGCCTCAATTGGGCCTCATTTTGGCCCTCGTAGAGATGCATTGAGAGCTTTTGACACAATTTCTGACTTACGGCCAGTGAGAAGTTACAGGCACAAGATGGCGTTACGGGATCTGATCATTGTTGGTAAATGGTGAAGACGCAGGAAGGTGAGAGAATAAGGCAGGGAGCAGGAGACTTAGATTTAAAGCGCCACTCCAGTTGTGATGTGGTGCTTTAAATTAAATGCAGATCGATGATCAGAAGATTGTTCAGGCCGGTATCAGAAATCTATGGATCAGGTGTTTTCCAACCATACATTTTCCCAGCTATAATCAACTAAGGGAAAATATAGTAGTTCATTCTGGCTAGTCAGATAAATGGTCTATCATGTAACAGATAGGCAGGCAAAGTGACTCATTAGCTAACTTAAGGTGTTTATCAGGCACCTCCCCCAACGGGAAGATGCCTTCTATACCCAATGCCTCCCAGCCATAAGATGAAGGTCACTTCCATATAATAGTGTGTTGGCCCTTTAAATGCAAGGCTGGAGGGCAGGCATATGCCTAGGTTGCACTTCTGGAGAACCTGTGTGGCGTGCACAGGACCCAGGAGTGAGAGGCAGGGGACTAGCATGAGGATAGACACACGGGGGAGGAAGGGGTGCACATTATGGCCATGGCAGTGAGTGTCCCAGCAGGGATGTCAGCATTACACCTGTATCTTGATGGGATTGTAAAACGAAATTCATTTATGTATAGTGACCCTCATGGCTTTTTTTTTAACAATTAAAACTTTCCAAATACGGTAATATCTTTAAAATAGTAGAAAAAGGTATATGGGACTCTGAAATACGGGAGGGTGCTCAAGGAGGGTTCCAACCTATGAAAAATTAAAATGAGAACTTGGTACTCCAAAAGAAGATGCAAAGATATTTATAATACAGGCAGTCAAAAAATATATACTGTAACATTTCAACCCCTATTTCTGGACCTTCATCAGACACTAAAAATAATATATAAAAATAATAGATACACAAAATAAGAGAACATAGTCAATGTGTGACACCTTATACAACAATAAGGGTACCTTTACATGCCGCCACCATGGCGAGAAATATTGACAGCGATATGTCGCCCTGCGATCAGTGGTGATCAAGAGTTTTGCATTTTTTTTTACAAGCGTGTTTCCTTCCGTCAGGTTGTTGTGTTGCTATTTTCCTGATAATGAACTGAAAGTGCATGAAGTTGATATCATGCAAGATCTTAATTTACAATGCCATAACTTACTATTTTGTAGTATACCCTTTGGCTTTAATTATTGCACCCCACCGATGGGGCATTGGAGCCTCTTGGGTGTTCAAGACATGTTGAGTGATCGTTCTCCATTCTGTTTGCAAATCTGCAAACAATTCATCTTTATTTTTATGGGTATGGGCCCCAACTCGTGGCCCTAACTCATCCCAAGGGTGCTCTATATCGTGTAAATCAGGGGATTGGCTTGGCCATTGCAACAGAACATTTATATTTGCTAACCAATCTTTTTAATGAATTGGATGTGTGCTTAGGATCATTGTCTTGCTGCAATGTCCAGCCCTTGCCATTCTCCAATATATCCTTGTACATGGTAGCATTCATATTTCCATCAATTCTATGCAGAGGGCCAATGACAGATGCAGAAAAGCAGCCCCAAACCATGACATTGCCACTGCCATGTTTCACTGTAGGTGTTTGGTACCTTACGACATTATGATTTCCAATTGGGCAGTGTATATAGTTCTTGCCATCATTACCAAACAGATACAACTTGAATTCATCAGACCACAACACCTAAGACCAATCTGTATCTTTCCATTGTTCTTTGGCAAATTAAAGTTGGACCTTCCAAGTCTTTGAAGAGATGAAAGGCTTCTTGACTGGAACTTGTACATTCAACCCTAGTGCTCTTAACCATCGCACCACAGTTTGGCAACTTACTTTGACGTGTACGAAAGATCTCTACCAACTTGAGGGATATTTAAAAAGGTGAAAACTTTATTAAATTTCTTTAAAATAGTGTGAAACCCATTACAAAAGGCAAACAATATATACAAATATAAATACAATTATTCTGAACCATTAAAGGATCATATCATATCAAGGACAATGCATAGAATGTTGCATTACTGTTATGTTTGATTCTTTTCTCAGACACCTTTGGCTTTTCTTACAAGATAAAAATAAAAAATACATTTATGGTATTCTTATATAGTGGTCAGTTGATGTCTCATTGACCCCTATAGGTAATAAACAATGGTGTATTTGTTATCTCGATAGTGCAGAGTCAAACAAATTTTATTATACAGTATAATCAAACTTAACTCAACAAAAACTGGAGAGAAGTTGACGTCCTTGTGCCTTTCAGGATAGGTCCAGATATGTGAACATTAAAATAAGGAATATTACTCCAGGCCTATAGCTTCAACTATAGGGGTCAATGAGACATCAACTGACCACTATATAAGAATACCATAAATGTATTTTTTATTTTTATCTTGTAAGAAAAGCCAAAAGTGTCTGAGAAAAGAATCAAACATAACAGTAATGCAACATTCTATGCATTGTCCTTGATATGATATGATCCTTTCATGGTTCAGAATAATTGTATTTATATTTGTATATATTGTTTGCCTTTTGTAATGGGTTTCACACTATTTTAAAGAAATTTAATAAAGTTTTCACCTTTTTAAATATCCCTCAAGTTGGTAGAGATCTTTCGTACACTTTAATAACTAAACTACCTCCTAATCATTTGACAAAGTTTTTTGTAAAAATACAACTTACTTTGACCCCATATTCTTCATTCATTTTGTGCGAAATCTGCACAGCACTTTTATGGATATCAGATGCTGACTTTTTCTTAATAATTCTCAATACCGTGATCAACTTTGAAAGAAGTTTTCCATGATTGTTAACTTCTAGGTTTCTCAGCTGTTCCATAGCCTTTCTTTTTCTTTCCTTATTATATGTGACACTTGACTCTGAGTACAGTTGAATTCCATAGCTACCTCATTTTGGCTTTTGTCTGACTTCACTCACAGAATAATAAGCTCCCTGACATCTGGTGATAAATTTGACTTTTTCTTTGCCATGTTTTAACTGATGGCATCACAACAACCTGACAAAAGAAACCACACTTCTAAAAACTTTTAGTCGCCACTGTAAGTCATGAGGTCTAAACCTAGTCATTACTTTTACTAAGAACCTCTTTAAATTAATGAAATAAGAAACTTAGTTACAATGGTTGTCAACCTATAAGATTTCAAAGTTGAACTAAATAGATCTTACTTTAACAATGATGTAGTTGATTTTTAGAAACTGAAATCTTTCGGCAGTACGAAAAGGATTTTATTGCCCAACAGAGCCCTTTTTATGTTAGAAATGAGTGGTGGTCCATGATGAGAAACCAAGATAATCTTCATACTACAGACATCTATGACATTTCATAAAGTCATTTCCCCTCTACTAGAGAATTTAAATTACAAGAAAAATTGATAAGGCAGATATCATACGTCTTTCTATTGTTATTATCTGATCGAATGCTTTATAGTTTACTGTATAGATTTACGAGAAATCACCGCTATAATTTCCAATTAGTGTCCTGGAAAATGTATTCTCATTTCTTATTAATATTTCAAGTGAATTTCTGGAAAAAAAAATTCCCAATGAAAAAAAAAAGTGGAGTTTAATAATACGTATCAAACAGAATTAGATTTTCAATATCACCCTTAAACATTCCGACTGGATTGTCCAAATGATCCTTAGAAACGATCTGGTTTGTCTTTTCCCTCTGCTTTTACATTCTTGAAACTTTGCATACATTGTTCTACCTGGCAATTCTGCCATCTCTTCCGCGGAATCACAGAAGGAGCCTTTTATTCTAGTTTTCCTCTTGACAAGGAAATTATTTCGAAAATTAGCCTCTCACACTATTATCAATCTTTTGTTTTGATGCGTGAAAATGTTATTCTTTTAATAGGCCAATTTCTCATTGTCATTTACCTTTCACTGTTCTAAAACTGCTTTCTGTGTAAGAGGTTATTTTTACAACAGGTGTTCATTTCTTCCTCTTCCTGAATGACAAACCTTTTCACTTTCAATTGTTGTTTTTTTTTTCCTCTTAATAAATGATAGAAAAGATTGCAGTAGGTTCAGTGCACCGCGAGTAAATTTGTGTTTTATATCTGGGTAGACAACGAGGGAAGAGCAAGTTAGAAGAAGTTTTTACAAATGGTCTTTATTAATTCAACTCATACCCAACTCTATCTTTTCTCCATGGATATTAAAGAAAACAAGTTACATGCTAGAGATGATTGAATCAGCACGATTTTAAATTAGGCAAATCATCCAGATTTTAATAGGGAAATTCGATTTGCATCAAAATTATTCAATGCAAATTGAATGTTCCTTATTATGTTCTCATTGAAACACAAAAGCGGTCTGGTGGAGAGCTAGATAGAAGGAACAAGGGTGAATCTTATAGTATCATCCAAACCTTTTATTGATGGTCCCTTATATGCCACAACGCGTTTCAACAACCAGAATGTTGTCTTCCTCACCTATATCACCTGAGGAAGACAACATACTGGTTGTCGAAACGCGTTGAGGCATATAAGGGACTACCAATGAAAGGTTTGGATGATACTATAAGATTCGTCCTTGTTCCTTCTATATAGCGCTTCACCAGACCGTTTTTGTGTTTCAATTACCGTATATACTCGTGTATAAGCCGAGTTTTTCAGCCCAAAAATTGGGCTGAAAAGTCTCCCCCTCGGCTTATACACGGGTCAATACGGTACATGGTGTGGTGGCTGTGGTGGGGGCTGTGTCTGAGGCTGGAGGAGGCGGGGGGAGGCTGCTGTATGAGCGGCCCCGTCACGTGGCGCCGCTCATTATATATGCACTGCTTCCCCCTGTCAATCAGCGGCAGGGGGAAGCAGTGCATATCTGGCCCCCAAAATGCTGCACTCGCCCTACCTGTGTAAGGGCCCCCCTCCCCGCTGTGTAAGGCCCCCCCCGCTGCTGATCTTACCATCCGGTCTTCTGATCAGCGCCGGTCCTCGGTGCTCCGTCCTGCTACATTCGGGATCTCCAGCCGTCGCAGGCATATGACGTCATCGTGCGACGGCTGGGGATCCCGGATGCAGCGAGGACGGAGCACAGAAGACCGGCGCTGATCAGAAGACCGGATGGTAAGATAAGCAGCAGGGGGGGCGAGTGCCAGCATTTGGGGGCTGCTGTTTACCCCTGGGGGCCCTGCTGATACCCCTGGGGGCCCTGCTGAATACCCCTGGGGGCCCTGCTGAATACCCCTGGGGGCCCTGCTGAATACCCCTGGGGGCCCTGCTGAATACCCCTGGGGGCCCTGCTGAATACCCCTGGGGGCTGCTGATACCCCTGGGGGCCTGCTGTATACCCCTGGGGGCCTGCTGTGTACCCCTGGGGGCTGCTGTGTACCCCTGGGGCCTGCTGTATACCCCTGGGGGCCTGCTGTATACCCCTGGGGGCCTGCTGTATACCCCTGGGGGCCTGCTGTATACCCTGGGGGCCTGCTGTATACCATACTGCTGGGGCCTGTATTCCACTGGGGGGGCCTGTATAGCTCACTGCTGGGGGCTGTATACCTGTCCTGGTGGCTGTATACCATACTACTGGGGCCTGTATACCACACTGCTGGGGGCTGTATACCTGTGCTGGAGTCCACCCTCGGCTTATACGTGAGTCAATACGTTTTCCCAGTTTTTGGGGGCAAAAGTAGGGGGGTCGGCTTATACACGGGTCGGCTTATACACGAGTATATATGGTACCTTCATTCCCCTTGTAGGAAGCTCAGCAGTAGCTGCGGTGAGGAGGGTGCTTGCAGAGACCCGGTAAGGACCTGTGGTTGCTGGGATACCGGACACAACAACATGAAAACTACAGGACCTGTGGTGACTAAGTTCCTGTAGCAGGGGTCACGTGACTTACGAACCGGAAATGCTGCAGGAGAGGCAGCGGTGAGCGAGCTGCAGAGCCCTGCACACCGGATCAACTAGACCAAACACTGGAGTTGTGTGGGGGCACACAACCCGCTAAGGTGAGCAGAACTTTGGCCCCTAATTTAGCCCACAAATTTGTCCACAGGTGCTTTTCATTGTGTCCCAACTCTTATTACATTATTATGTTCTCTGGATCCCTCTAGATCCCAGTGTATACTAAATGTAAGATTTTATTAACAAAAAGAATAAGAACCAGTGATGGATGAAGGGTTAATGACCACGCCGCCAGACTTCCAGGACATGAAATATCACGACACAAAATAGAAAAAAAGTGTGTGTTTTTTTAGGGAGCGCTAAGGCCAAGGAAATTGGGCAAATACCATCCAATTTTATAACACAAACCTTTTATTGGATCTCTTTATGTGCCAAAACATGTTTCAATAGCCTTTGCTGCCTTCCTCAGGTCCTATTCATTGTGCTCCTTGTTCTCTGTTTTACTGCATCAAATATCAGGAGTCATCAATTTGTTGAATAGAGGTGTTGGTTTGTCAACTCGTTTCAAGACTCTCTAGCCTCTTACTCCGGACAAACCAGCAAGTAGGGGGCCAGAGAGCTTTCAAACGAATTGACAGATAAACCAACACCTCTATTCAACAAATTGATGACACTGATGCTCATCAACATAAATTGATGATATTTGATATCCTGGAAGTCTGGCAGCGTGGTCATTAAACCTTCATCCACCACTGGTTTGTATACTTTCTAGTGGAGACCGCTGTAGCTCTGATATGCGTTTATAGTGGTTGTGACTAATCACAACCCCCAAGGTGAGCCTTGAGACCTTTGTTTACTGTACCTTTCTTCCTAGATAAGACTCTATTTGCACTTTTATTCCCTTCTTTTAGTTTTGGTTTTATTAACAAAAAGAAAAGATGCTCACTTCATTACTCACCCATCTTTCTGCCTCTGAAACCTGCCATCCAGTCTATCGTGGCTCTCCTTTTCCCTTTCCCCCCACTGCACGCATCCTAAATGGCTGCTTCACTCCATGTTGTTGCTTTCATTGCTAACTAGGTCTCTGATGTCACTGTATTGTCTCTTCGGGAAGGAAGTAGACAAACCTTTATGTGTATGTGATCCATTCGCATGGAAGCAATGGTACTTTAAAAATAAATAGTAATAATAATAAAAGCATGACTTCATAATAATCCAGTCTGATACTAGAATGCCCAATGTCGATGCTTTTCGCAATGGATAGGGATCATTGTGGTCACTTTGATTAGTCTATTATATGCCTGTTTTAAATGCTCTATTTAAACCTTGTTTTCTTGTCTTATGGGATGGATCGCAATGAATTTTGTGTAACATGGAAAAGCAGTCGATTGTGCAATTACACCTTTATATGCCATGTTAGCGTATTCATAGTAAGACTATTCTCATCTAAAAAGGGGTACAAAACTACATTATACTAATTAGATTAATTATTAAGTTGTTATATTGGAGTTGAACTTTAGTATGTATTTGTTAGGCCGGAGACACACTATGGGAGATGGATGCGAGATACTCACAAGAGTCTCGCCTGACTCACCCGGAACGGCCCCTGGCTCTCTGAATGCGAGCACGTCAGATGCATGCCTTTCTATGGAGCGGACATGATCCTTTCTAGAGAGTCTTCAGCTGTTCTGCAGGAGTCATGCGAGACTCATGCGAGTTTCTTGTATGCATCTCACAAAAGTGTGTCTCTGCTCATGATGTTAAACAAATGGAATGCTACTTTAGTTAGAAGCTACAGTATGTATTGATCACGTGGACAAAAGAGTCAAGAAATTCAAGAAATCTTTGTTATGCTTCAAGATATCTTAAATGCTTGACAAAGAGTAATGAAGTAACTGAGTTTGGACATTGTACCCAAGGAAAATAACAAAAAATGCTGTAATTAACATAATATAGATTTTTTTTACATCTGCTTTGTGGTTCTCAATGTTACCACAAACCACAATGTAGAGATAATTTTGAGACAAAATTGATATCATTCTTGCCCAATGGACCTCGTTAACTCATGATAGAGTTCCCCATGCCCAATTTCAGTTTCTGACAATGTCATAGGAAAAGACCAGGATATATGAGCAGGATTTGACGAGGTTCATTGAATGCATTTTGAAGTGATCCACATTGTCTATATATATTTGGACAGAGAGAACATATTTCTAACTTTTGTTTTGTGCCACAATGGATTTTGAACAAATCAATTCAATGCAGTTTAAATTCAGACTTTCAGCTTTAATTAAGTGGATTAAACAAAATGATGGCATACAATTGTGAGGAACAAAAGCATTTTTTAAACTCAATCCCTTCATTTCAGAGGCTCCTAAGTAATTGAACAAATTAAATAATTGTAAATAAAATGTTCATTTCTAATACTTGATTCCAAACCCTTTGTTGGCGATGACGGCCTGAAGTCTTGAACTTATGGACATCAACAGACGCTGTGTTTCCACCTTTTTAATGCTCGGCCAGGCCATTACTACAGCGGTTTTCAGTTGTTCCGCTGTTTGTTAGTGGCCTTTCTGTCTGAAGTTTAGTCTTTAGCAAGTGAAATGCGGATCTATTGCGGTGAGATCAGGTGACTGACTTGGCCTTTCAAAAATATTCCACTTCTTTGCTTTAATAAACTCCTGGGTTGCTTTGGCTTTATGTTTTGGGTCATGGTCCATCTGTATTATGAAATGCAGACCAATCAGTTTGGCTGCATTTGACTGAATTTGAGCACACAGTATGTCTCTGTAGACCCCAGAATTCATTTGGCTTCTTCTGTCCTGTGTCACATCATCAATAAACAGTAGGGACTCAGTACCACTGGCAGCCATGTCTGCCTGGCCATCACACTGCCTCCGCCGTGTGTAACAGAGGATGTGGTATGCTTTGGATCATGACCTCAGCCATGCCTTTGCCATACTTTTTTCTTTCCATCATTCTAGTAGAGGTTGAGCTTGGTTTCATCTGTCCAAAGAACGTTCTTCCAGAACTGCGCTGGTTTTCTAAAATATATTTTTTAGGAAAATTTTGCCTTCTTATTCTTGAGGTTCGTTTATCCATTTCTCTCTTTTCTTTCTTTCTTTCTTTTTTCAGAATTTACCAAACTGTAGATTTTGCCACTCCTAATAATAATAATAATAATATTTATTCATTTATATAGCGCTATTAGTTCCATAGCACTTTACATACATCAGTAATGCTGTCCCTCTTGGAGCTCACAATCTAAATATCCTATCAGTATGTCTTTGCAATGTGGGAGGAAACTGGAGTGCCCGGAGGAAACCCACGCAAACACGGGGAGAACATACAAACTCCCTGCAGATGTTTTATTGCAGCAATTCTTCAGATTTTTTTCACAGATGAATGATGGCTTGTTTCACTTGAAATGAGAGCTCCTTTGACCCATGTTTACTTCCCAACAAAATCTTCAAAATGCAAGTACCGCACGTCACATCAACTCCAGGCCTTTTATGTGCTTAATTGAGAATAAAATATCGAAGAAATTGCCTACACCTGCCCATGAAACAGCCTTTTAGTCAATTGTCCAATTACTTCTGGGCTCTTTAAAAATAGGGTGGTACATGTAAAGGAGGTGAAACTCCTAAACCCTTCAAATTTTAATGTGGATACCCTCAAATGAAAGTTAAAACTCTGGACTTTGTGTTCATGTCCATTACAGAAACATATTCGAGTGATAGTTACATAAACAGGTAAAAACAAAAAACTCAATTTATGTCTGTGTCCAAATATATATGGACCTAACTATTTATATAGACAAATTTAATTCCTAGATAGAGACAAGGGAATAAATTAGAGTGGAATTGAATTCTAATTAATAAAATATATAATTTCACAAGAATCTACATTAGCAAAAATGCAGATTTTTTTTAAATTCACTTCCGAGAGGATGTAGCAACATGTAAGCCATTGGTTGCCATTGTTCTGAACTGTGAAATGTCATCAAAACAACAACGACAAAAAAGGTATTAATTTCTCCTTACCGCTCACCTCTCTAGCTCACCAACTTCTTCAGTTTGGGTTTCAGTCTTCATCACATCTTCAGATCTCCATCGCTTGTGTTGAATTCCCCAACCCTGTATGCTGGACACGAATTTCCAAGTCTGATGAGGTTCACGGGAGTTCTGCACATATGCACAAATTGCATGCCATGACATCATGAGATGACCATTGGCGCCCACTTGAGCAAAACCCTTCCTGGCCTCATCAGATCCAGACGTCCAGGCCCAGCATGAGGGAGCGAGGAATTGAATTCAACGTGAGTGGCAGCAATCTGAAGATGCAAAGTGGACTAGACAGGTGACAGTGAGAAGTGGAGGGGCCCGATACATAGCAGTGATGCGAATTTAAGTATTTGTTTTCTACATCTACGTTTAATATGCTCTGGTATATGAAAAAGACTCTAGAGCATAATAAAGAACATTACATTTCTGAAGAATAACTTCTCCAAGAATCTAATTTTCTGGGAAAATCTACATGAACAGCTGAATTCGAATTATACCTGTTCCACTCATCTCTTCTCATAAGAATGCCTTTAGAAAATGATGGGAACTGCACACTTTTACTTAACCAAAAATATGCCGACATAAAACCTCCTAAGAACTTTAATCCTTAGTCTGTGAAATATTCGCTTTCTACAGACAGATGATGGAGGTCTTGGACCATTGCATACGCCTTATCTAACAAGGAAAATGAACTTTACCGTTTGCCACCAAATCTTTTCTACTTTACAAAGACCATAAAATCAAATAAGGTACAAATATAGGATTTGTAGTAAAAGTGTTTGATGTTTCATGCCCACTGGGTTTTACTTCCATGTTACCCCCTCCTCTGCCAGTCTTGACACTTTTCTATCACCTGTAATAGCTGAAGACTTGGTCCTTTTAGGCTCCATAAAATATGGAGAGTAACAAATAGGAAGTGATTCCTCTTACTTAACCAATCCTTCCTCTGTTTTGGTGTAGGGCAGCATTATCTTTGTGGTTTATTGTAGAAATATATAGGGACTATCATTTCAATTCATCATACCATTGCATCGAGGCTGACAAGTGAGCTAGCTGAGGAGGTTACGGATGATATCGGTTCTTTATCTCTGTTGTTACATTTGAAGATAAATATAGGAGGATACTCTAGTGTTTGCAGACACTTGGAGCCTCACTTTCTAAACTATCCAAAATGTCAGTAAAATTATATTTTCTACTATAAAACATTGTCTACATTTGGTTCCATTACTGTATAAATATAATATGTATTGTAGTACTTTTATATAATAAAAGTAACTTTTACCTAAATGATCGCATGATCACAGTATGAACTTAAAGGGGTTTTTCAATTTAGGTTTGAGAATGATTCACTACACAAATTTATACAACTTTTTATTATGCTTTATGTTCCAATTTCTCAACATTCTAAACATATTCGACAATCATCACAATAGCAACAAAGGATTCATCTTAGATCACACCATATTCCATAGGAAAAAACGTGCAAAATATAGATTATTTTTCCTACCCAAGCGAAGGACAGAATTTGAACAACTTTCTGCCAACTTTTTTAATGGGGTGTCTAAGTGATTATTATTTTTTACGTAATAACCTTCAGCTCAATCTTGAGCCATGGCGACTTGATGGATGAACGCTTGAGGATTGATCTTGTGCAGCCTAGATAGGTCCACCAAGGTCTTCTCTGCTGTTTCCTTGTTAGTACCAAGCCATCGGATTACTAGTTTTCCTCTTTGCCTTGTTCCTTCTATTCTTCCTACCATTATGTTCTTCTCCAGTGCTTGTTCTCTTCGTATGATGTGCCCAAAGTAGGTATGTCATAGCTTGGTAATCCTTTATTCGAGTGACATGTCTGGCTTGATTTTTTTCCAACATTGGTTTGTTCTTCTTGCCATCCATGGTATTGATAGCATCCTTCTCCAACAACATATTTTGAAGGCACTGATTCTTCTTTTGTCTTGTCCAGGTTTCACTTCCACATGTTACCACGAAAAAAAGCTGAATATTTATGAGCTGTGTCTTCATCTCCAGTAAAATTTTCCTTGATTTGAAGACCTTGTCCAGTGACTTCATTGTTGATTTGCTCATACTATTATCCTATTGACTTCTGGTGTCATTGCTTCATCTTGAGTGTTCATTAATCTGTGTAGGTTGAAGTACTTTAAAACTTCCAGTTCATCATGATCCATCTCAAAAGTATCCCTATTTAACTGGCAGTAGTCAACCTTGTCTTCTTTGTATTGAGTGGGAAATCCCATGTTCAGCTTTCCATCTTGACAATCCGTAGTAAGTCCTACATTCCATCTACGCTTGCTGCTATCAATGTTGTGTCATCTGCATATTTTAGATTGTTGATGACTTGTACAACAATTTTGATTCCTTCTTTTTCTGCCAAGCCCAGGCTTTCTGTAAAAAGCTTTTGCATATGAATTGAATAGTAATGGTGACAGGATGCAGCTTTATCTGACACCTCTCTTACTTTGAACCATACTAGGTCACCATGCTCTGTTTGGACTATGTAAAGGTTTCAAATGAGCCAAATCAGAGGGTTTGGCACACCCATATCCTTCATGGTAATCCAAAGTTTATGGTGTCCATCCTAGTCAAAGGCTTTGTTGTAGCTGATGAAGCAAATATAGAGCTCCTTGTTATATTCTCTGCAATAGAGAGGAGAGAGAGAGAGAGAGAGCGCAAATAGGGTCTTTTTCGTACATAAATAAAGATGCCTTGCCCAAATGGTTATGCTCACCTTTTCAGGTTGAGACAGTCAACCACTAAAACACATGTAATCACTGGCTGCTGCACTTATCCACCTTCAACAAGAAATTTGCCAAAAGTAGAGATATGGATTTACCTTGAGCACTGTCCATCAAGAGTCATAGTCCAGATATTTTAGAAGGTTTTATTGGCCTAGGCGCTTTGTAGCTGTCCAACTACTTCTTCAGGGCACACATGATGTGTGCCCTGAAGAAGTAGCAAGACACCTATGAAACACATAGGCCAATAAAACTTACTTAAAATATCTGGACTATAACACTCGTGGTAAATCCATATCTATACTTGTGGGGAATTTGTTATATTCTCTGGCTCTTTCCATTATCCATCTCATGTTAGCAATTACTTCTCTCATTCCTTGGCCTTTTCTGAATTCTGCTTGTTCCTCTGGCAGCTCTTTATCAAAATGAGGCTGTAGTCATCTTTAAGGATCTTCAGTAGTATTTAGCTGGCATGAGGTATGAGCGCAATAGCCCGATGGTTTCCACAGTCGGTAGCATCTCCTTTCTTTGGAAAATTAATAAACACTGATCATGTCAAGTCCTTGGGCCATTTACCAGTTGTCCATATCTGTTGACTAATCTCCATATCTATTGACAAAGGCATGTGATGACATTAGCTACTGCTCCAGAAGACTTTATGAGGTCTATTGGAATATTATCACATCCAAGTGCTTGCTTTTAGACAGAAGCTTTCAAGATGTTCGGTTTGTTATTATTTCCAGTCTCAGTTTCTTCCTATATCACTGACTCATTCTTGTAAAGATGCCCTGTGTATTATTTTCATCTTTCCTTGATTGTTTCTGGTTCAATTAGTTTGCTCTGCTGGCATCTTTCAACATTCCCACAGTTGAAAATTTTGTCATATCTCTGATCTTTTGGCATGCCTTCTTGGTCTTGTCCTTCAGACGTTCATTTTCAATCTCTGTACATTTCTTTTGGTAATTAATTCTTTGTTTCCTCAAATGACTCTCTTTAGTCTTTTACTGATATTGTCTGCATCCTGCGTGCTACCTTTTCTTTACGATTAGAAACAGGAAAATCTCTTTTACTTGTACAAATATCACAGCAATGTATAGTAGCTGAACATTATAGGAGCTATGGATAGCATTATCAGAATCCAATGCTTCTAGTATGACACAATCCTTTAAAATCTACCATTTTGGCTCTAAAACTTCTGTTCAGACTGTGTGTATCTAATGGATACAGACTACAATAGAGACTTGAGAGCAGACGATTCCAACTGCTCTGTTCTTTCCAACTCTCTCTAGTGCTTTTTAATAAGGATTTCTAGAAGTATGCTACGTGCAGTCAGAATTAGATCATTATGGGACATCTATCAATGGGCTACTAACATTTTTAGCGGGCAATTGTGATGGTCTGAACCTGTGAAGAGCACTGACACTATTTGTTCAACATATTTTGATAGGGCTTAAGGAATAGGGAGACATTCAACATCTTTAAGGGTGCAATCACATTGTGTTAACGCTCTATGATGAACTATTATTTTGAGGGGAGCGATATTTGAATACTGAATAATGAAAATAGTACTCCTATTATTTCAATTTAATGAGGCAAACCAGATGCCTATGATGAAACTTGACTTCACTTCTTATGGTATTTGACTTTTTTTTACGAATCATAATAGCATAGCTACGTCGTTGGTGTCCCACAAAAATAGATGTCCACTAAAACTATGACCAAAGTCTCATTGTTTGCCTCAATAAGGTGAATAGAGGTACATGACTGTTTAAAGGGAACCTGTCACCTAGTTTAGCTCCCTAACATATCAGTACCTGTCCCTGCAGCTTCCTAGTACATTACTAACCATCCCTTCTTGATCTAAATGTGCATTTTAAAAGTGCAAAAAAGCGATTTAAAAACTTACATGTCCACTGTTGTGTGGGTGTTCCTAATGGCTGGCCGTCGGGTGGACAGTCTCTCAGGGTCCACTTTCCCCCCGCCTAGCTGCTTCAATCACAACCCATGGGCGTGAACATTATTAAGGAGTGAGCTCTGACTTTAAATTCCGGCCTCCTTCCTCCGGGAATAACGCACTACTGGCCCAGTGTCATTTCCGGTCCTGACAGTGTGGTGGGTGTATTGGCGTAGAGTTTGATCTCGGTTTCATCTGTCCAAAGAATGCTCTTCCAGAACTGTGCTAGTCTTTTAAGATGGTTTACGATATCACCAAGGCATGATTGAAGCAGTGAGGTAGAGGGAGAGTGGACCTGGAGAGATTGCCCATCCCAACGGTCAACCATCTAGTAACTCCAAACAACAGTGTACATGTAAGTTTATAAATCACTTTTTGAACTTTTATAATGCACATTTAGATCAGAGAGGGATGGTTAGTAATGTAGTAGGAAGCTGCAAGAACAAGTAGTGATAGGTTAGGGGGGCTAAACTAGGTGCATAAACTCCCCTGGACAAAACGCACAGCAGAGAGCATTAACACACTGTGACTTCCTCCTAAAGTTATTTGGGGATCTTTAAATCATGCAATGAAAGCAAAACCTTTGACACACTGAAAGTGCTCGATTATTAAATGTTTGCACAAGTTTTTAGTGATTTTTTTGTACCTAGAATCATTAAAGATGATTTGAGTCTGGTCCTATGTTCTCCATGGACAACATTTTTTAACTGAATTAAATTTCATTATATTATTGAACTACTAGAGATTTTGTTGAATTTTATGAAAGTCACAGATGTTATACAATTTGAATTTCCAATCAAATTGTTTGAAATAGCCAAAAAATACCTGCTTCCATGTTACACATTGCAGAAGACTGCATAAGCTACAGAAGTGTCCCATGACCTCTCCAGAATCCTTTTAGCAGTCACATCACATGGTATAGCAAAGTCAATCAGGAAATATTGTCATAGCCTGTATAATAGCCGATACAGGGAATGCAGCAGCCATTTTTATTATGATTTAGGACAGTGAGAGAGTACATTAATCTCCAGGAAGCTTATTAATGGCTAGGAAGCAGATGACATTATGGAATATATGTAAGAGAAAAGAGGGGAAAGCGCTCCCTGTGGATTAATGCAGATCAAACAGAGAAATGCTTGCTATTATTGCTCATCTGAATGAGTTGTACAACTCTGTATTAGGCTAGGGTCACACTTGGAGGTGACCCACGTTTCCCGGATCCACTAAATGCATAGCAAAGCCTGCTGTAACGACTAGCGTTACCGTCGATCGCTGCAAGTGTGACTCTAGCCTTAGGCAGAGGAATGTTAAAAGGCTGTTACTCCAATCACACCCATGGGTGGAAAGAAATAATGTCCTAATGAAGATTTAGCAAGCGGGGAGGTGCGGGTGCTATCAGTGAGGAACAATGAATCAAGTAATATGATGAATGATTCATTCCAGACACATAAAAACAATGTAGTAAGCCATTACAAGCTGTGCAGGGATGGAGAGGGACGGGAGTGACGGATGACGGTAAACCGTTTTGCACCAGGTGGAGCTTCTACAGGACTCAAACTGCAGTAAAAGAAGACTTTGAACATCACCTTGGTGAGTGCTGCAATTTCTTTTCTTTGAAACACTTGGGTAATTTATTATGGAATGTATGACACCTCACTCTTGTGAGTCACATCAGGATGATGTTACCTCTGACATCGACACAGTCAGTTTGAGTCTTTGCTCTGCATAGAATGTACTGACTGATCTCAAATGACTAAGAGGGATACGTTTTGGATCATCCTTATTTTCAAAAATCATGAAAAGTCTTTTAGTGCTATGAAATGGGCTGTTGGTTACTACCAGGATAACATCTGTTTTTATGGTCACTGACTTACTAAAGCTGTCTTTGAGTTCAAAAGCTTGAATGGGGTTGGATACGGTCGTAGGAGACCTCAAGGTGTCCCACTTGTCTTTTCCGGGGAATTGGAGGCTTTGCAATGTTGTGATTTGGTGCAAATCAAATTTTGTGAAAAAATTGTCAAAGTTAATAAATTAGAATTTTAAAAGCTTTGACCATGTCTATCAGCTACCCTTTTTCTTCAGAAGGCACACCATCCATGTACCAGTTTTCCAGTTGTATACAGTCTACAAGAACTCTAACCCACTGGTTAATTATTCCACAGGTTGTGTCAGCCATGTCTGTCCCAGCAGAGGACCACCACTGAACAGCTACTTCACCTGAAGGACTTACAACAATCGTATTGCAGAAGTGTCAGGTTATCTATGCATTATTTTGACTTGTCAGATATGTTGTTCTCACTTTCTTTGTCCAACTTGCAATTACAGAGGAAGCCTTATGTTGAATTTTCACTCACGATATCTATTGAACATACTGTTTTATGGCTGTGCACACTGAAAATTCTTTAAGGATGCCACATAAAAATAAAAGGGAGATGATGAGCAGCATGGCATTTTACCTGTTAGGAATGGAGTCATCATGATATTTTATTTATAACGAGCCCAGAATGGCACATGAAACAGCTGTTCTGAATCCCGCAGTACTCTTCTTCTATGCATGTGTGGTCACACTCCATAACATCCCAGCAGATGAATATTTGCCTTTGTGCCCATTCTATCAGTAAGTATTTATATAAAACCACACGCCCAGGATGCTAAACCATATTGTGATTGCTGCTTACTTTATCTGATAAGACAACTGAAAAATATTTCTTCTAGCCATTTCTACAGGTCAGCTGTGGTTAGACCCCATGAAGTATCACTAACCAATAGAGACTTTAATATCCTTCATATAGCAGCTCAGATAAACCGCACAGCACGTTTACATAGGCTTGTGTGCGTTACGTGAAATGCTTTGAAGTGACTGTCTTATGGCCAAATGATGGCAAATGTGAAGTCAAGACCTAGTATTTCCACTGCAGTAGAAAAAAGAAAGATTTACCCCCTTTAATGTTCTATATTATTGAAATTATTGGATTGATTATCTCTTTAACCCCTTCCAGCCCTTAGTATTGTTACGTAATGGTGCGGCGTCCAGTGCGTGGAATCGGTAAGCCACACCTCGAACTACAACTTCAACTCCTCAATTTCCCTGAATCCGACTCTGACTCCATTATTCAAGGTGCATGGTTAAGTGATATATTTACTGTAGTAAATTGCTAATATCAGCTTTTTATCATCATTAAGTGTATGGATTGGGCATGTCTGACTGGTAGGTGTGGCCATCTAGTGGGCATCGCCTTGCTCCATACACTTGTCTTGAGCGAGGCCACTCTCACTAGTCGGGTTCATGCCGGGAACATGCATACCGCATAATTGCAGTCCATTCTCGCAGCGCACAGTGCGGGTGCTGGGAGGATTAATAAGTCTGCGGTCACATAGAGTAACCGCAGAATTATAATTTTAGACCAGACAACTCCTTTAATAATTTAACTTTCCTTACAAAATCTTCAGATTTACTCAAATAAATTGATGTAAAAATGAGTACACCCCACATCAAAAATTACTACATAAGGTATTTTGTATGAACTTCATGATTTATAAAGACAGCACCAAGTCTCTCAGGCCTGGAATGAACAAGTAAACGACATATTGAAATATCTATATGTTTTCATTCTTCAGAAATAATGTATTTTAGATCCTGGATGCCGGATGGAGATGATGACCACTTGTCACTTCAGAATTCCCCATGGCTGTATTGGTTGTGGTCAGATCCGGGGCACTCAGTGAATCAATTTATCCTGTTCTTCTTCAGAAATACAACAGATGTGTGTTTTTGGACAATCGTCATGTTGGAAAAGTGCATGTCTACCAAGGGCACGGAGTGTTGGGAGCATCGTCTCTTACACTAAAGAGCAGAACCTCTCTGAATTCACAATACCATCAATGACAGGAAGCTCCCCGACACCAACAGCTCTCATGCAGCCACACATAATAATACTGACATCACCATGTGTCACTATAGGCATAATGTATTTATTAAAAGTGCACATCTACCATAGGCACAGAGTGATTGTAGCCTGTTATCTTTCAATTTAAGGCAGTACATCTGGGACTTTATGATATGATCAATAAAATGTAGTTGCCCAACACCAGCAGCCCCACACAAAGACTCTGACACCACCATGTACTACTGTGGGCACCATGCACTTGGAAAAATCAATTTTGAAAAATGCATAAAGCCTACAGTGAAACCTGCTGGAGGCAATGTCCTTAAGTGGGACTGCATGAGAGCTGCTGGTGTTGGCAACGACATTTTATGATCATATCATAAAGTCACAGATGTACTGTCTTATATTGAAAGAGAAGATACTATCCTCTCTCTGTGCCTTTGGTGGATGTGTACTTTTTTATAAATGCATGGTGCCTACAGTTAAACATGGTGGTGGCTGGCAGTGCTGTGTATATGGCGCTAAATGAGCTGCTGGTATTAGAGGATACATTTCATTGATGGTATTATGAATTTACAGCTATAGTGCACTATATTCAAAGAAAAGATGTTACCAGCACGCCATGTTCTTGGTAGACGTGCACTTTACCAATATGAAAATTATCCAAAACATATTTGACTTTATGCAAAATTCATCAAACTGTGTGAGCAAAAACAAGCATAAAACAAGGTAAAAAATTGACTTAAACAAAAGCAAATGTTGAATATTCGGGGCTTTACTCCAATTTACAATTTTGCACTCAAAGGCCATCTCTATCTCCCAAACCTCCATTTTCATATCTTTGACTATAATAAAAATTATTTTCCACTGTGGATAATTGGATGAATTTCTTCTGTCAGCTCAGGAAATTAACAATGTAGATACCAGCTACATAACATTTCATAACACCTTTCATTACACTCTGCAGAATCCTTCTTGTTCCTGCACTTTTTTCATTAGTTTTTAACATTCTCATCCTCATGCTGTATGTAGCCTTTTGCTTCCCTCCTGAGTGGAAGTGACTTTAAACATGGCTGTATATATCATGGAGATGAACAGACAAAACTTTCAATGCCATTTCAGTAAGTGTAGATGCATATTCTTAAAAGGTAGTCCCCCAGATATAGCTGGCCATACACATATTTTGCCTATCTGGCTAACTATTAAATGTGAGTGTAGGCCAATTGATTCTCTAGAGACAGTTCGAGGTTATGTTCGATAACAGTTCTTTCACCAAAAGAACCCTAAAAAGAGGTCTGGGGGCAGAGGAAAAGGCTGAAATGGGGACATGATTGTTTAAAAGCTGGCAGTAAAAAGCTGCCGGCTTTTAAACAATCATTTAGCCTGATCCTCTACCCCCCGCAGCTTCCCATCCCGATCCTCCGCTCCCCCCGCCGCCACCCATCCCGATCCTGAGTTAGGACCGGGCGGAGAAGGCAGCACCAGGTAGCGGGGAGCGAAGGACCCAGGTGGGGAAGCCGGCAGCGGTGAGAATACTTCACTGCCGGCTTTCCTGCTCTGTGCCGATGCCCCCTCCCCGCTTCCTGGAGCTGCTCCCCCCCGCCCGGTCCTAACTTAGGATCAGGCAGGGAGGTGGCGGAGAGAGCGATGAAGAGGCATCATGGAGCGGGGAGCGCAGAACAGAGCAGGAAAGCCGGCGGTGAAGTCTCACAGCTGGCTTTCCCGCCAAGTATTTAAAATGAAAAGCTGATGCAGATCAGCTGTTCATTTGAAGACGCCGCGGTGCAGTCAGGGAAAGGTTCATGTGAGTTCATGCAGCATGAACTCACATGAACTTTCCCACGCCCGTGTGCTGCACAGCTCAGCTACATCTCGGATAGAAGTTCTCTACCAGAGATGTAGCTGAACTAAAGAAAATAACCTGATTGGACTACGTCGGACGGAAGAGGAATTTTCTAATAAAGATGGAGTCTCTAAGGGGCCTTTCACACGTGCATTTTTTTCCTGATTTGGAGGATCAGGAAAAACCTGATTCTTACAGTATTTTGCCCATTCACTTTAATTTTGTCAGGTAGAATCTTGTTGCTTCATGTTTTCTCCTGAAATCATTAAAGAGAATGGGCAAAAAAATGAATCCTGTAAGAATCAGGTTTTTTCCTGATCTTCTAAATCAGGAAAAAACCGCAAGTGTGAAAGGCCCCTAAGAGTATTTTTTGTTTTATTTCTAATAAAATATTTTTTTCTTTGTGTTGTATTTTTTTTTTTTAATTCACTAGAAATTCATATATTGGAATCTGAGAGTCCTCAGTGGTTGATACCTTTTAATGGCTAACTGAAAAGATGGTAAACATAGCAAGCTTTCGGGACACTGTGGCCCCTTCGTCAGGCTGGTAATGACACAAATTCTGAAGACATATACAAGAAAGAAAGGAAGAAAGAAAGAAAGAAAGAAAGAAAGAAAGAAAGAAAGAAAGAAAGAAAGAAAGAAAGAAAGAAAGAAAGAAAGAAAGAAAAAAAAAAAAAAAAGCAAAACAGTGTTATATGCTCTGGTGGATATGACAGGTGATGCAAAGCAGAGTCGGGTAGGGAGGGGTGAAGGAGCAGGGACAGAGAAAGCAGATTTCTAAGATAAGCGGAACCAATTGTATTAGGTAGATGGTTAGTAACCCATGGAGACCTGAAAATACTTAGTTAAGTTGCGGAGAGCAGAGTTCTAAGTGAGACAGTTCACAGAAGTGTCAAGAGTTCATAGTCCTATAATTTCAGTGTGTTGCAAGATGTCTCCAAATGCAATTTCATTTTATATAAAAATGCATGAATCTGCTATCCCCAAATGTCCGTTCATTTTACATAAAATCCCATGAATCCATGTGAAGCATTTAGTCCTGTTTTGAATGTGTCAAAGGTCGTTATCAATTTGTATTGCCAAATTCTTCTCTCTCTCTGAGATTTGAAGTTACTTTTTAAAATGAGCAGCCTCATATCTGATTCAGTGTTGTGCTCAGAGCTGCAAAAATGGTTCGCTACAGGTAGGTCCATACACTTTTCTTTTATTGAGTGGTGATGAGAATTCATTCTTGTTCTGAATTGTAATCCGGTCACCCCTATGTACATGCCATCTGTTGGACATTTGGTACATATAATTAAATACACCACATTGCTGGTGGTGCAATTGAAGTTACCTGGGATTTTTTAGTCTTGATCTGTCCCGGGAATCTTTATCTTGCCAATTGTCATTATAAATTGAGGTTTTGCACCTGTTTTGGTTGCAGGGAAAGGTTCCTGTAGTTGCTGTAGAGGACAGGGCGCTTCTGACAATGATGTTTTTTAGATTCGGAGGTTGTCTAAAACACAAGAGTGGGGGATCCGGAAATATAGATTTCAGTCAGCCATCTTTTTGTAGGAGTGGTTGCAGTTTCCGTGCAGCTCCTCTTAGCACCTCCAGTCTTGGATTGTAGGTGACTACAAGAGGGACCCAATTGTTTTCTTCTCCAGTTTTGTAATGTAGGAGATGATTCCTTGATATTCTGGTGGCTCTTGTAATCTGGTTCTCGATTGTTCTTGGATGGCAGCCCTGGTTCAAAAAGGTCTTTTTGAGGTCCTCAAGGTGATTATCTCTGTCCGTAGGGTTGGAACATATCCGGTTGTATCTGATGGCCTGGCTGTACACAATAGTTTTTTATGTGCTTTGGATGAAAGCTATCCCATCGGAGATATGTTGTACAGTCAATTGGTTTCCGGTACAAGGATGTCTCTATTTCATTGTTCAGTAGCTTAATGATGGTGTCCAGAAAGCGGATTTCAGTTCAGGAGTAGTTGAGTGTTAAATTAATGGTGGGGTGAAATTGATTAAAGTGTTCATGGAACGTCTTCAGCTGTTGCTCCGACTCCGTCCAGATGATCAAAATGTCATGTCAAATTCATCCTCACCCACAACTACTTCACATTTGATGACAACATATATTTACAGGAGACTGGCACAGCAATGGGAAGCAAAATGGAACCACAATATGCAAACCTTTTCATGGCCAAGCTTGAAGGTGACTTTTTATCCTCTTGCCCTATCAGGCCTCTGGCCTACTACCGTTATATTGATGACATTTTTGATCTGGACGGAGTCGGAGCACCTCTACCAGAGATGTAGCTGAGCTGTGCAGCACATGGGCGTGGGAAAGTTCATGTGAGTTCATGCTGCATGAACTCACATGAACTTTTCCCTGACAGCACCGGGACTTCTTTAAATGAATAGCTGATCAGCATTAAGCTGTTCATTTGAAATAACCGGCGGGAAAGCCAGCGGTGAGACTTCACCACCGGCTTTCCTGCTCTGTGCTGCGCTCCCTGCTCCATGATGCCTCCTCATCACTCCCCTCACTACCTCCCCGTCTTATCCTAAGTTAGGAACGGGCTGGGGGAGCAGATCCAAAGAGCGGGGAGGGGGCATCAGGGAGCGGGGAGCGCAGCACAGAGCAGGAAAGCCGGCGGTGAAGTCCTCTTTTCACCGCCGGTCTTCCCCGTCTGTGTCTTTCGCTCACTGCTCCCGGTGCTGTGCTCCCCCTAGTTGCTTCCCCCGCCCGGTAATAACGTTAAAACATATTTTACATTAATTTTCAATGGTGTTCGCCGAACATTCGACGAGCACACAGCAAATTCGATGAATCGAATGGAATTCGAACACCGGGGTAGTGGCTCATCTCAAGTCATTTTTTCATCAAAAATGCATTTGCGTTAACGCATGGTGCCTAAATGCATGCATTTCTCAAAAGGCCCCATGTTAAAAAAAACATGCGTTTTTTTTTACTGCACCCAAAAACGTTGCTAGCAGCGTTTTTTTGGATGCTGAGAAAAAAAAACACAGTGACACTTAAGTGCACCATCCGTTAACGGATATGCATTTTTGGACTTAAAAAAAAAAAGTCCAAAAACTGATCCCAAAAACGGATCCAGCCCAAAACGGATGGTATGTGTGACCCTGGCCAATGTTAGAGGAAAAATATGGCATGTTGATTTTCAATCTACATGTCCTATATAAACCAGCCATACAGCCAGTAAGATGTCTAATAGTGGCCTATTTACCTTTCCCCAAAACCAGTACACAAACCAGTTTGGCCAAACCAAGTGCACATGCATAAGGAGGTTGGGTCTGTATTAAGAGAGATAGCTGCCGGAAAATGAGTTGTCACCTAATGTGTGGGGTTAGTTTAAGAGGAAGGTGTAAGGAGCCAATGATTCTGAAAATGTATTTAAAGGGAACCTGTCAGGTGGTTTATGCCCCCCCAGCTATCACTGTCTGTACCTACAGCTTCATAATATTATTCTACTCATCCCTGTCTGAGCTCATAGTGTAATGTTAAAGGTGAAAAAAAGCATTTATACACTTACATTTCAGTCTCCACCTTGGAAGAGGGGAACTGTCTGGCAGCATAATAGTTAACTCACTTTTAACTTGGATAGCTAAAGGACCTGTGTGATGTAACGATCATGTGACCATAGTGGGCGGAGCTAAGCCAGCAAATGTATTATGTTCTATGAGAATTTAGCTCCACCTATTGTAGTCACATGGTTGTGACATCACATCAGGTCTCTCAACATGTTCTAGCACAAGGCTGAAATGTTAACTATTAACCTGCCAAACAGTCGCCGTCCTCCAAGCTGGGGACTGACTGCTTCATTACATAAGGAAATGTAAGTGTATAAATGCTTTTTTTCACCTTTCACATTACACTCTGAGCTCAGACAGGGATGATTAGACTGGTGATATGAAGCTGCAGGTACAGACAGTGATAGCTGGGGAGGCATAAACTAGCTGACAGGTTCCCTTTAAAGGGGTATTCTCAAGTTTGAAAGTTATAACATGCAGATTGCTGGGGATATGGCCATTGAGACCCACACCGAACCTCAGGTTCTGAAGAGCACCAGCTGAATGGAGCACTGCCACTCTATTCATTTTTATTGGGACTGCCGGAGATAGGCATGCGCAGCGCTCAACTGATTTTCGGCAACTCATTAAAATAAATAGGGAGGTAGTGTGCATGGTTAACCTCTTCTCCACTCTGCTGTGATACTTCAAAACTCCAGTTCTCTGGATTGGGGTTGTCAGACCCCAAGCGGTCGAAAAGTTATCCTCTACTGTATGGATAGGGGATAACTTTCATACATGAGTATATCCCTTTAATACAAATTGCATCATATATACTGTTTCAAGATGTGGGCATTCAGTAATTATGGTTTAAATATTACATAAAAGTTTATCACCTTTTTTTTAACTAAAAGGTCAGTTCATCAATTTGTCATCCAGATGTTCAAAAAAATTCTAAATATAATCTGAACCATCTGTACAACGTCTTTCCATGAGCTGCATGCAAATCATCTGCGGACATGGAAGTGCAATCACTTTATTTGCATATTTCGAAGCTGGCGGAGTCGTCTGGACAGCGGGATCACCGAAGCCCTACAATCATTTCTCTCTGTAGACATCACGGTTGTTTCTTTAGGACAATACCTTGGGCTATAGGGCAAAAAAGGTCCAGCACAAGGACAAATAATATTGATGAATAATAGGAAGGCTGTGTTCTCGTTAGTCACCGCATTAGAAGATATTTCCCCCATCCTTTTGGTTGCAGCGCGAGTCTTTTGTCTGGCCGTTGAGCAGTTTTGTTTTAGTGAGGCATAAAACACTCGTGTAAAAGAAGAAGCCTTCCAGGGCTTATTTTTACAACCGAAAAAATATGTCACATATATTAATGTCAACAACTTGAATTTTACCTCATTAAGCAAATCCTGATCTGAGGCCCTTATTATTATTCTAAGCAGAAGAAATATGCTAATTATTCATTCACTATGTAGAAGAGGGGGTATAAAGGTGTAAAATCTTTCTTTAGCCGTGTGACCATGTTCTAATTGCATGTCAGGTGTCAAAATAATCTGACTTGCTGTGCCTTCAGCAATTAGACATTCTGGAGAACGGTCTATTAATGAGTCACTGTCTGACGCCAAAACCTCTCATCATAATGTTTACGTCGCCATAGTGGGAGAATCTGTTCTATACTTACTGCAGATTCAACAGTTATTTCATGGAAATTTGTATTGTGACAAACTGAAGACTGGTTGGATTTTTTTTTAAATAATTTTTGTGGTGTTACCACTTTGCTTAAGGCCAGACTCAGAAATGTCCAATTTTGGGACAGAGTGTTGAACACACTGACCGATAATGGACAAAGTGCAAGAGCACTAGGGAATTAGTCTGATTGCCGTATCTGGAGTCAGGAAGGAGTTTTTTTCCCCAATGTAGAGCTTAGTGTTGCCACATGGTTTTTTTTTGCCTTCCTCTGGATCAACATGTTAGGCTATGGGTTGAACTAGATGGACTTAAAGTCTTCCTTCAACCCTAAAAACTATGAAGGTATGAAACCTAAGTGTGGCGAGGCGAAAAAGTAAGAGTTAAATTGATATATTTTTGAAGTGCCTGCCAGGAGGAAAGATTTTTTTCTTTTAACTAAGCCATATTTTCAGGACATACCCTTCCACATGTCTTTCGTACCACCCAACCTCCATCCCCTTACCATGTTCCCCTGAATGTGTGTTTGGGTTCCCCAGAGCCTTCAAAAACTAACTTTCTAGGAGGTTACACAGAGATGTCAACTTGGGAGCGCTCTTCACATGGTGAAATGCAAGTAATATTCACAGGAAAATGGGAATGAGAATGCCTCTTTTAAAAGTGGGGGCTTATTTAAAAGACCTCTAACCTAATATCATACCCCTAACTACATACATGTCCTCCAGAATACCATCTCTCACTTCATCCATCACTTCACAGCCCAAAGCACTTCACTGGGTGACACCCAGTAACAGGGTGAGGTGACATGTTTTATTTTGGGAGGTTTCAATGGCATTGGGAGACATCCATCTTCTATGGAGTCAGAGCTAATGTCTCAGATAGAGATGAGCGAACACCTAAGGGTATGTGCACATCTGACGTTTGTGCATCTCTGCAGAACGTCCAAAAACCGGTGTAGATTAGCAGAAACTGAGTTTTCTGTGCTCAGTTTTGTTCCTCATTTTTCAAGCGTTTTTTCCACGTTTTCCGCCCGGTTTTACAGCGTTTTTCTCGGCGGTTTTCTTGCCGTTTTTTCAGACTGGTCTCTGGTGCACTTGTTATGCTGGAACCGCTGGAAAAACGACCAAAAGAAGTCACTTGCTCTATTTTTGAAAACCGGTGGAAAACCGGTGGAAAAACTGAAAACGACCAGAAAAAAACCGTTCTAATGAAGACAGCGTTTTCTAAACTCCATTGAGAATCATGTTAATCCAGCCGGTGGCTAGGATTAACATAAATTAACATAAAACGGAGCGGAAAACGCCGACGGAAACCGGTAAAAAACAGCCCACAAAACGACTGATGTGCACATACCCTAAATGTTCAAATTCGTCTCTGTTCACTGAATGTGGGGTGTTCGCCGAATTGTTTGACGAACAATTCACCAAGCACCCCGAACACGATTGAAATCAATGACAGGCAACATCAAACCCATAGAAAACACCTTCAAAGGTGTACAAAAGCTGTCAAACACAGACACACAAAGATCATCTTACCTGCTTCCCGCTGGTTTGCTTGCTTCCAGGTCCGCTCTCCCATGCTCTCTCTTACTTACTTCCGGTGCCACCCATTAAGCTTTCTGCATACTGACTTCACTGACTCGACAACAGCCAATCACAGACGCTCATGCTCTGTGAGAGCATCTGTGATTGGCTGTTGCAATTAGACTGCATTTTCACAATCTGGAAGGTGTCTGTGCTTGGTTGTCATACACATTAGTGTATGGCAACCAACCTGATCTCATAGGGTGCAAAATAAATAAATATTGGGGGAAAATTTGCGTAGGGCTCCGCTGTATTTTTCCGTCTCAGCCCAGATAAAGCAGAAAGCTGTGAGCTGCCACCCTCAGCTGACTAATTTTACCTTGGCTGGCAAAAAAAAATGCGTAGGTTACAGCTCTATTTCTAGTTGACAGCCAAGGTAAAACTAGGCAGCTAAAGCTGGTACTCTCAGTTGGACGAGGGCCCATCATTTTAGGGCCCCTCACGCTAAAGAATAGCAGCCAACAGCTGCCCCTGAAAATGTTGAATTCATTGTAGCACCATTTCCGGGCGCTCTACCCGTCTCTTCCAGTGGCCCTGGTTGTGGTGGCACGCTTGGTAATAAGGGGTTAATGCCAGCTTTGTGTTGCCAGCTGGCATTAAGCCCAAGAAAACAGAGCACAGAGTAAACATTTTATTAGAAATAAAAACACAAACACATTTAGTGATTCTATCTAATAATAATCTATTTATAGCGCGCCAACATATTCAACATAGGACTTTACAAATCAGAGATTCATATACAAACAAAGTCATAAGAAACAGTTGTGGAAAATGCAATAATTAAAGCAAAGAAGAATGACGACCCTGCTTATAAGAGCTTACAGTCTACAGTCTATATTGAGGTGGGGGTGATACTCCTCGACCCTAAAACCCTTCTTGATCCTCTGCATTGTTTTCTTGAATGACTGTACAGTGACTCCTATGGTCACCCAAGGGTAGGTCAGGTAAGCATGGTACAGGTTATGATTAGCGGCCACCATGCTTACCTCAACGGTGACCTCAGCAAGTCACTGTACACCTGGACTAGATGTCGCTAGAATGATATGCGCGGTCAGCTGATCTGGTCACCATAGCAATCATGTCACATAACCAGATCATGCCAGCTGATCATTCTTTAGCGTGAGGAGTCCTAAAATGATGGGCCATCACAACGCTGAGAATACCAGCCCTCAGCTACCTAGTTCTACCTTGGCCAACAATTAAAAATAGGGCGGAGCTCTACATTTTTCTTTAGCAGCTAAGATAAAAATAGGCCTCTGAGGGTGACACTTTTTTTGTGCTGATTTATTTATTTTACACCCTATGACGTCACATTGGTTGCCAAACACTAATGTGTATGACAACCAAGCACAGACCTTGTCCAGATTGTTTAAATGCAGTCTGATTGCAACAGCCAATCACAGACACTCTCAAAGAGCATGAGCATCTGGGATTGGCTGTTGTTGAGTCATTGAAGTGAATATACAGAAAGCTTAATAGGTGGGACCGGAACTAAGTGAGAGGGAGCATGGGAGATCGGACCTAGAAGCATTCAAGCTGCAGGAGACTAGAAAGATGATCTGTGTGTAGGATAGCGTAGAACAGAAGCATTAGTGCACTTGCACTAATGCTTTTATCTTAGTTAAGGTACACACACATCTGAACAGTTACCGAACAAAACCCGAATTTCCCGACTTTTCAGCAAAATGTTCGTATTTAAGGGGCCGAAAGAACATTGCCAAATTTGGTCGGATTTGAAATTGGCGAACATGTTTGAGCAAAGTTCGAGCAAGGTTCATTGATCTCTAGTCTCAGACTTCCTGAGCTCAGTGTGCATTGGGTTGTCAGAGACGTATTGCTCCCCTTTTCTGATTCCTAAAAAGATTATGGAGGGAAGAGGGGCCCAAGGGAGAACCACAGATAGTATTGCTCCACATTTGATAGATTTGATGAGATGGTTGAATCTGCCAGGACTGAAATTCACCAAATTGTATTGATTTTACAAGGAAATGTGATTTGCAGAGAAGTTACTCTCAGAGAATTGAATGTCCCTTATTATGCTCTAAGATGTCTTTAGAACCCTGAGGATAATAAACATAGGATGTAAAAAACAAATAAAATAATAATATTCACATCACCACTTACGTACCTTGCCATCCTTGCAACATGCCATCCTGGCTTCCACACCAAACTTTGTGACACGCGTGCTCTTCAGGCTCTTCACTTGAGATTTTAGCTTCTGGATTAACTGGGCCTTTGACATTATTAGGTGCCGTGCATCATCATCATAGCCTATGCCATGATGAAAAAGAGCACAGTGGTGCCTGGAGGTGAAGAGAAGGCATTGCTTGGGCCATCTACAGTTTACGCAAAATGACGGCAGCAACTGGCTGCCATTTTGCTCAATTTCCACGGAGCGAACTGCAAAAAAAATCCCAATTCTCGAGTATACATTTTTTAAAATAAAAACTTGAGAATTTAAGTTCATTCAAATAAATTCGCTCATCTCTACTCTATATACAGCATTACATTAGACATACTGACACCTGGATGTGATTCAGGTGCTGTTGATAAAGTTCATTCAAATTCACAGCCGAGCCACATCAGCTGTGAACTCAAATGAACCCGACTCGGATTTTACCCCAATCACAGCCATAAGTGAGCGGCTCTTGTGATAGCAACCAGCTGTGATTGCAAGGCGTGGTAATCAGGTTCATATAACTTCATAGCTGATGCATTAGCTGTGAACTTGGACGAACCCAACAATCAATTGGGTCAGTTTCTCGATGGTGGGCGCAGTGATGTCAGAGTCGGGTTCATCTGAGTTCACAGCTGACGCAGCTCTGCTGTGAACTTGCATGAACTTTATCACAGCCCCCAGAGTCAGTCTGAGCCTGCTACTCGCTGTGAACAGATATGTGTCTGCTCATAGCAATGTACAAGAGCTGGGCATGTTCACTGATGGATAAACTTGTGGATTATTGTCAGAGGGTTTGTTTTTTAGTTAATAAGGATGGCAACCAGGGACATCTTTGTCTTTTATTCCAATTAAAAGTTTTTTTTCTGTGTTGTGTTTTTTAATGGTTAACTAGAGTTTCTTAATGGACGGTCTAACATTGGATTGACCTTATGATTCTTGGGCTTGGTGCTAGCTTGGTGCCACATTATTGCTGCCACCAGGGCAACTGGAAAAGCCAGATTAATTGCCTTAAAATGGCATAATGAAAGAATGCAACATTTTCAGAGGTAGCTGTGGGCTGCGATTTCAGTGTGGGGGTCCCTGAACACTTGGGCCTTACCACGCTGAGAAACCCCAGCGCCCAGCTGCCTGGGTTTTATCTTGGCTGGCAATCAAAAATAGGGTAACGCTCAGACATTTTTTTAAAATTATTTATTTAAATAATCGAAAAAAAACAATGGGCGATATCGTCGTCCAACTTCGATAAAAAGTCACGTGGCTCGTGCGTTGGCGCCGATATCGTTCTTGTGTTGGTGTGGTTGTGAATGTGCAATTCGATGCAGGAACAATGCCAAAACGATATCGGGGGAGAAATGAGCAGGCTCTCCAACTGCCGATATTGGATGGACGATCTGGCAGGATCGTGCTGTGTGACAGCCCAACACCACCTTGGAGAAACAACTTCCCCTATACCTCCCATGTTAAATGGTCGTTCCCAGGTTCGTGCATACAAGGGGGCGTATACATCGCAGTTGCGTTGCCTGCCGATATCTCCTGTGGTGACATCTCCTATCTTGGATTTCAGCCAAAAAAGTGCGCGCTCCCGTGCTGTTGTATACAATATCGAAACAATGTTGGGACGTGTAAAGCGGCCATTACAGCACAGCCCATTCAATTAAATGGGGCTGACGATGCAAATATCACACCAAGCCTGTAGACTGTGGTGGCACTGTTTGTGCAGGAAATCAGCCATGTTTGTGGGATACTGGACAACAATCTTCTTACAATGTGGCAAATTTATCAAGGTGGTTTATGCTATGGGATACATGTGATGCCCCTAGTCCAAGTTTACACCACCTATTATTTATTTTACCTTGTGTCAAGAACGTCCACTAAACGTTTGATGCACTTTTGGTGCTCAAGAATTGCATTTAAACGGAAACTGTCACCAGGTTTGTACTACCTTATCTGAAAGCAGCATGATGTAGGGGCCTAGAACCTCAATGTAATGATGTAGTCACTTACTTAGTGTACTTTTCATAACATCTATGTTTTATCAGCAAGGAGATTATTCCTAGAGAACTAGTAAACCTTCTTTAAGGTAGTCCTCCATATTCATGAGCTGAGTATAACCCCACCCTCACCACCGATTGACCACTTTCTGCCTATGCACAGTATACATAGAAAGGTGCTAATCAGTCATTTGGCTGAAACAGACAGGGAATGCAAATTTTTGTCAAATTCAAATAGAATTCAGTAGAATTTATTTGATCATCTCTAGTTCTTACAGGAATGAAACAGAAAACCCTAACAAGAGGCTATCAGTTAGTGTAAGTTGACAGTTTCACTCTGAAAACCATTTTTTTCCCAGACATGTAAATCCGGTAAAAATAAATGTCTGTAACCCACGGCAGACGTGAATTGAAATGCGGGACGTTTGTATAAAAGTCCATTTTTAAGGATTTGCCGATACACAGGAACCAGACAGATGTTTTTACTTTGTAAGGATCGCCATAGACCCACAAAGACATTCAGCTTTGCTGTTCTTCTCGCCATCTCTGACAACAAGGCAAATTCATTAGACCATTTGTTACTGTCATCTGCTGTGATTCATAATGAAATGCTAAATGTTTCATGGACTCGGGGGAAAGGCAGGCGTATTTGTCTTGGGTTGGCTGTGTAGACACACCGGCTTTAAACTTCCACGCACGGGGGGCTGATGGATGAAAGGGGGAACGGGGTGGATACCGTTTGAATGATGATAGCCTAATATCATCATCCTCTTGTCAGACGTAATAGGCTTTTGCTCATTAGAAATAATTCATAAAACTGCTGCATTATATTCCATGGCTGACAGGTGCCATCCATCCTTCGCCCAGCTGGATCACACGACTAATAGGAAATATGTGGTGTGATGGCCCTGAAAAATTAAACAGGTAGTTTATGAACAATTGTTGTGTCTCTGAGGTTTACGGTATTTATTAAATATTGTTACCAGCCTTTCCCCTGCGGCTTGGTGCGAGGGATTTTAGCTCCGGTTATTGTAATAATAGTTGCTTTCTTTTGTGTATGTTTTTCTTTTAAATTTGGGGGTCCTTAAAGTTAAAATCGAATCAATGTAACCCTTTTTCCCCTCTGTTAAACCCAATTTTTTTTTACAAATTTTAAAACCATAAACACATAAAAACTTTTCTTTTGATACAGGGAGGGCAACAGGGCCCTCTGCCTTTTATGGCTCAAACATCCTTCTCCGGCCAGGGCAAATTCTCAACGCAGGGCTTGGCCTTTTTCCCCACGGGTTTTAAAGGAATTCTTTTATATAAGGTTAGATAACAACCTAAAAACGCAGCCAAAATCAAGAAGTTATGTTTGGGGGTAACTTAATTTTTTCCCCCCCCCGGGGGGTGCGCAAAAAAAAAGTTTCAACCTTACCTGCTACCCCTATTGTCCCTTTTTGCGCCCCTTCCTAGGACCCCCCCCAAAACGGCAAAAACGCGCATAGATGTCCCCGCTCCAATGCCTTTGCCGCGGGAAATAGAAAATTTTCTTATTCCAGGTTGGGCAAGGGGGGGGTTTCCCAAAGGGGAAATAGGGGGGGGTTTTCACCAAAACCAGGCGGTACCCCGGTTTTTGTTTTCAGCGCTACCCCGGGGGCCTGAAAATGAATTTTTGACCCTACCAGGGGCATTTTTTTTAAGGGGGGGGGCCCCCCGGGGTTCCTGTTTAATGGGGTTCGTTATCCACCCCCCCAGTTTCGCTTTATACTATGGGGGTCTTGGGGTACCCCCGGCGTGTTTTAAAAATTTGGGCCCTGCTTTTTAAAACGGGGCCCTTTAAAAAGGGCCTCTTTTTTCTCCATGGGTTGTAATTAATCGGGTCCTTCCCCAAGGTTTCCCTTTTCAACGTGGTTCTTTTTTAAAGGGGAGGCAAACGCATTAAAATAAAAAGACCTTGATACCTGGTTTAAAACTGACAAACGTTCTCCAAGGAGGGGAAGCCCTTTTTCCCTTTTTCCCGGGGTATTCAAAGACTCACCTGTTCAAAGGGGGTCCAAAATAAAGGACCTTAAAATTAACCAAAGAAAAATTTTTAAGATATTTTTTTCCTTTATATGGGGGAATTTTTCCTGTATTAAACCCAAAAGGGGGGGGATTAACAAAACGCCAAACCCAAAAACCGGGCCCACCCAGATTGAATAAATACTTTCAAAAAGGGGATGTGATCTAAGTAAGTATTAAAGGAAAGGTTTATAAAGGGAAAGGTTTTAAAAAATAAGGGAGGGGGTTTTAAAGAGGGAAAAAATAACGGGGGTCACAAAAAACCCCTTTTTTTGAAGTCCTTTTATCCCAAAACCGTTTTTTATAGGGGGTTTTTTGTGTCTCCTCCCCGGGGACCCCTTAAAAAAAAAAACCTTGGCAAACCACCCAAACGCAATCCAAAAGGGCTGCTTTTTTGGACCGTTTTGGGCCCCATTAAAAAAAACGATGAAAACCATGGTTTTTTAATGTCCCCAAAAACGCTTTTCGGTTTTTGGCAAAAAGGGGGAAAAAAGTTTTAACAGAGAAAAACCCGGGTGATTAACCCAATGTTTTCCATTTTTACTTAAAAAAAAAAATAAAAAATTTTAAAACCAAAAATGATGGGGGGCCTTTGGAACCCGTAGGGAAAAATAATAAAGGGGGAAAGGAAAGGAAAGAGGGGGAAAGGGGTAAAAGGGATATAAAAAGTCAAAAATTTAAAAGGGGAAAAGAAAAAGGGGGGGGAAAAGTAAAAAAAAGGGGAAAAGGGATGAAAAAAGGGGGGAAAAAAAAAAAATTTGGGGAAAAGGTGGGGGGGGATGGAGGAAAAACAAAAAAAAAGGGAAAGGGGAAAAGGGAAAAAAAAAGGATTAAAAAGTAAAAATGGGAAAAACGTTTTTGGGGGGGAAGAAAGGGAAAGAAGGGGGGAAAGGTGGGGGCGGGGAATAAGTAGAATGGTAAAGTGAAAAAGGGGAAAGAGGTAGGTGAAAAAAGGAAACGGAAAAGGGGAATGAAAAGGGGAAAAGGGAAAAAGAAAAAAAAGGGGAATTTTTTTAAAAAAGTTTTCTGTCTTCTGGGTAATGAATAGGATCTTCACAAATTAAAGAGTTTCATAGACTGTCACCCTGTAACGGTTACCCCCAGTCTACCCAACATGTCGCCAAAAATGGCTGGTAAAACGGTAATGAAAAGGGGACCCCTCGTGGTTCTCCCCCCTTTTGGTGTGTCGCTTTCACGGTGGCTTTCCCAGCCCTTCCCCTTTTTCAATTAAAAGGGGAAGGAAAAATTTTAAAAAAAACTCTGCTTCATGATGGGATTAAAAGGGGGGAACTTCGGGATCGGGGTAACCGTTTGGGTTTTTTTAATGACCACCCCCCCTTCCCAAAATGTGGCGTTACAGTTCCCTGGGGTGTTTTGATAAATTTAAAATGACCCCCAAAGGGTAAAAACCCAATGATGGGGTTAATTTCCCGGGGGGGCAACAAGGTACGACACGGGGGATGAGTAAATTTTAGCAAGCTTTGTTTCCCATAAGGGGAATTTGTAAAAGGAATGCTGACCTTGGAAATAAAGATTAATCCAAATAACCCCCAAAAAATTGGGGCAAAAAACTGATACCCCTTGTTCTTCCCTTTATGGTGACTTTCCCCATTTCGGGCACTTTTCTCCTTTTTTCCTTCCGCCCTTGCCTTGTCACCAGTGCCCCCAACCCCTGACCACGGGTCCTTCTTAGTTTTCACTTCATCCCCCCTGAACCCTATGTGGAAATTTTTTTTGCAATGTGTGGGCTCGGCTGGGCATTTAGTGAAATGCAGCCTCCGATTGGGGACGGCCTAGTTTTTTCTCCATATTTTGGGGGCCCCGACTTATTTGGGGCCCGGCCCCCCCACATTTTTAAAATTGCTGGGATGGAACATCACCGAGTGGTTGCTCACTATCCACCCCCGGGCCCCTTCTGTCTTCGGGGGGACCCTCGTTCTCTACCCTTTTAAGTTTTTTTCCCAAAAGTTACCCTTTCACTTGACAGACACTTTGCCATCACAGGCAGCTGCGGCTGCTCTTTACAACTACCAACTAACTCTAGATGTTTCTATCTTCCCCTTTATTTTGTCCGTCACGTGACCCACGTCACCTAGGTGTGTCCTCCCTGACTTCACTCCTACCCTGGTGCTCCCCTAAACTCTCCTCTTCGCCCTACCCCACTACCCTGGTTCCTTCCTTACAGACAGGGTCAGCGACTTGTGCTCTCCCGTAGGAGCAATCTCACCCTAACCCCGCCAGGAGCGGGCTGTAGTGTCCTGGGTGCTTGGATACCCGTCAGTGCCCCCTGCATTACCAAGTGGGGCGCAGTACCTCTGTGGCGACTGGATCCACAGGGGCGCCACAGAAGCGTGTTTAAATCTGCGCTGCAGTAGATAAAAAAACTCCAATCCACAGAATATTACTATGTGCTTCGAGGTGAAAATCCACTTCTTTATCAGGAAAACCCACTGAATTATTTACTGGATTTGGGTATGAAAAAATGCTGAAGAATTAGCTTGGGAATCCTGAGAAAGGGCAAGGTCTGATAAACCACCAACACGGTCAAAGTGACTAAAACGTTTTCCGGTCATTAAGGACTGGAACACTCTGGTTGCTAATTTGTGCTTAAAAAATACTTTGAAAAATAATAAAGATTAAATTTAAATTTGAAATCAATTAAGAATAGATGCAATTATGACGATGGTCCTGCCATCAATCCATCAGATTTATATAATTTATGCCACAAAAAATCTATTTATCGCAGAGTTCAATGTATTTGCCCCCCAAAATGTGACAAATTCATTACAAGATGTGCACCTATTAATAGGTTTGGTGCTCAGTCTTAATTCCATTGTGCTTTGGTTTACTATTGGTATACTGTTGATTTGGTCTCACGTGGGAGAAACAAGATAATAATCTTGTAGTTGTGATACCTTTTAATGGCTAATGATTACAAGGCGAGCTTTCGAGACATCTTGTGTCCCTTCATCAGGCTAGTATGACAAAATATTGAAAGAAATTCAAAATATATACATGCACAACTAAAATGAATGGACATTTAACTAAATAAACGATAAAGAGCCTGACATTTAACTAAATAAATAAAATAGCCTTAATCAGCCAGGCTTAGTGATGTATAACTTTTTATGACACCAATTCATAAGAAAACATGGTGTCTTAAGACTTCAGTGTCTTTGAACAACATTCTTCAGATGTTCTAATGAGCGGCTCCTCTTAGTGAATTTCCCCTTGATGCTTTAATACTGCCCCCTAGTGCACATCTTTACATGAAATGTTAAACAGTTAAGAGAATACTTTGCCAACTACTACAATTATGTGTAAGTATACAGTATAGCCCCAGTACAGCTATGTAGTATGATTGTCTCTATGACCATCAATTGTCAGAATAGCTAAAAGTGCGTTTACTTTGTTATGTGTCACCTGTCATCCTCCGGAACAAAAGCTCCGAGCTCAGCTGGCGACACTTTTGAAGGAGTGTGCCCCGAACACACCATGCTATGAACTTTGAGTATTCTTTTGGATGAGATTATTGGCAATAATGTTGTCACACTGAGCTTGTTTTGCAGCTGATTGAAGTGCCAGCAGTCACCTTTATTGTTCTGTAATATTTAACTCATCATGTGCTGCAGCAAAAGGTTAAAGAAGGATGTGATTATAGCAATAATCCACTGCGGGCCGTGTATTGAGCCTGCACAATTGCTTCAGGTGCAGAATGTGTTATTGTACACCAACAATTTGCACCCTGCTGGGATTCATTGAAAGAATCTATATCATTAAGCGGGTTTCTTTAGTTACTTGGATTCCACATTGTGCCAGTTTAGCTTTTAGACTCCAGTAATAGTGAGTTGGTGTTAGCGCTGCCAACCATTGAAAGTTCATTGCAGGGAAAACTTTCCAGAGTTTCTGTAATGTATTGTATACTGATGATGGAGTCACAGACACAATGTATCGCAGCCTCATGCCTGATATTTTAAAGTGCAAGCTTAAAGAGGACCCGTTACCATGTGAACAGAATAGAATATGGGCAAAAACTGCCACTTTTGACTTGGAGGCACATCCTCTTTAAAGGCAACGTGTCATGTCCCCTATGACATTCAAAACCCCCATCATAATGCTACATTAACCAATCCCTATATTAAAACAAAGAGCTTATTGGGAAGGTGTAAATCATGCCCCACTCGGTGAGATCATAGGGTCTGTGGTGAGACCAATCTGGGGAAAGTGACGGCCAACTGGTCTAGATCTGTCTAATTAGTATGTTATGAGTATAGCTTTAATAGTTGATTTTTTGAAAATGGAAATTTTTGCGGCGTGTCGTTTAGGAGGTGTGGCATCCCACTGGTCGGAGCGCCACTAAGGTGCACTGCACCCAGACCAGCGTGTGTGGTATTCCTGTGGTCAGTGAATGGGAAGTTAGTATGTGGCTTATTCTTCGCATCCACGCACCCTTAGCTCAGGGGACTACAGGGTTAAATCCTCTGCTAGTAGACCCAACCCCAGTGGGAGGAGTTCAGGGCAAGCAGTGTGAGGGCGAGAGTAAGTTAGAGGCAGTGAACTTCTGAGAGAGAGAGAGAAGAGAAGGAGAAAGGGGTTTCAAGGAAGAGCAGCAGTTTGGGAACCGAGGAGCCGTCTTGGGCTCACCCCAGAAAGCACCCCTGGACACCGGAGTCCTAGTCTGCTGGAGATCTCCAAGCCCAGTAGAAAACACCGGTACACTGTGGAGACTCTAGTCTCCCCGGGCATCTGCGCAATCACACAGCAGGGACCAGACAATTCAGAGAGAGGGGCAGCGGTAGTCAAGATAGGGTTTCCCGATGACAGCACAGGTGGTAAGAGAGCACAGGAGGCCAGGCCAGGTTTCAAGCCAGTCAGGCTTCACCCCAAAAAGGACTGGAAGAGTAGTAAGGAGGGACATCTAACAAAGCCACATAGAGACACCCTGTTCATTGGCCACTACCTAGGCCAGCTACCCAGAACAGTGTGATTGTTAACTCGTGTTGAACTACATTATTTAGTGACAAGTAAACACCCGTACAGAGTCATACAGCCTCTGTGTCTCCATAATTCGAGTCACTGCACTACCCATACACCATGTTCAGCACCACCACAAGTGCTGTCCTGGGGACTCAGCTCCACCTGCAGGGAGCTGCACCATCCAAGCTGCTGTACCATCGCCCCCGGAGGTCTGAAGCAGCGCTGGTGATCATCCCCAGAATCTGCAGGTGGCGTCACAATAAACTTGCAAACTTTTATTCCCATTCCAACTACCCCTTTTCAGTTGACCACCAGGGCCACGGATATGGGCAGGCCACCAATGAGATCCCAACCGCAGGAGAGGGCCCAGACATCCAAGTCCCCATACCCTGGGCTAGTCAATTTCTGGCATCACGAACAGGATCCCGTGCCCGGTGCTACCAGGTACTGTGTGCCTTCAGAACTTTGCAAATTTTGAGACTTTGGAACTTTCTACAGCCTAACATGGCGCGAGAATGGGTTCCTCGCCACTACTACCGGGAATCCCAAGATGGCGGCGTAGCCGTGTGAAAAACAACATGCAGGCTTGGGGGTGTGCCTCAGGCCCTGCTATGGGAGGGCCTAGACAGAGGCGCAAAACTGTTTGCCCGCCTATGGCCAATAATCAACCAAGGGGGCGGGCCAAAGGAAGTGACCGAAGGGGAACCGCCAAAAGCCAATAGAGGACAAACCGGAAGAGAAGGACACGCGGAACAACGTGTGATACCAGGTGCAATGGCCACCCGTTGACAGATCTCCTGCGCAAGGTGGAGCAGCAGACCTGCATTGCCCATGGGGACCTGGACTCCATCCTGACCAACGAGGAAGATGCAGAGTTCTGGAGAGAGGCCTTCTGAGACCGGCGGGACAACCTGGCACAGACGAAGGAGTGGGTGGTCCGTAGCTGGAGTGCCAACCAGGCTGTAGACCTGATGTCCTGGGCGCTGGACCGAGAAGCAAGAGAGGCAGCGGCCGTTGCCCGAGCTGTGGAGGAGGTCCTGCAGCCACGCACCAGGAGGCAGAAGTCCAGACGGATAACCCTGTGGACCCGCCAGCCAGCCCTACCAATGCCCACCAGCCCAGGACGCAGAAGGACCCGATCAGGAGCCAGACATTATCGTCGAGGCCGAAGAATGGGAGGGTGACTCGACCGGTACCGTGGAGTAGGATCCCGACGCGGACGACCCAGACTATGGCTCCGGAGCTACCGGAGGCGACACCCCACAGGCAGCAGTGGTGGCATGCCTGGCAGCATCGACGGGGGGCCCAGCAAGGGCTCCGCGCCAACATCAGCGCCATGCCGGAAACCCGGCAACCAGCCCTTCACTTCCAGCCTACTCTCCCCCAACTAGTCCTCTCCAGCTCAGCGCTGAGGACCAGGCGGCCCGACAATGACGCCTAGAGGACTGGTGGCAACTTGAAATGGAGAGACGCCACTCCAGAAATGAAGCCCGCCGACAACCCCCGTTAGCTATGGAACTGAGAAAATGAGGTACTGTAGTGTGGTTCCGCTATAGGGACAGGTGGGGGCTTATATGTGAGGAAGGACAAAAAGATGACATTTTTGTGGGACGATGTGATGTGGAGCTCCTATTTACTCCGGGTCACACAGAGCGAGACCTTTACCGGGGAGACCAGGTCACCTATGTGCGGCTTGCAGGACCCATGGGATGGTTCGCCATTAGGGTGTCCAGCTTATAAGCGACAAAAACATTTACGTTACCTTGAACTGTAAATAGTTTTTATTTTGTCTTGCCCTCTAATGAACCCCTTTTTGAGCCTCATAAACTGTCATGAGAACTCTTACCCCCGTTACATAATAATGTTTAACCCCAAGCGCCCAGCGGTGATAAGATACACTGGAATGTGCAGGGCAATAGTTACCGCTGGGCACGCGCAGTTACCGTCCCCGTGAGGCGAAGAATCCCCTTGTTAATAATGTTTCTTTTATATGTTTTCAACATTTTAAGCTTGGTACCTTCCATAAAGGGAAGAAAAGTAATGCCTGAAAATGTAAATATGTTACCCGTTATTGTTATGGTTTAAATTAATAAAAAAGAAAATTTCACTCTACCTGTACCCCAGTTAACCACACTCGCGGAAGGGTGCATTCCACAAAGGGAAAATGTGGCAGCCCACCTGGTCAGGCATCACAATTGGGTACTGCACCCATAAATGAGTGTGCCGTAACCCCTGTCACAGTGGGAATGCAGAAGTCTATGGGAGACTCCCATCCCAGCACACTCCCACACACTCATTTAGGCAAATGGTAAGGGCACATAACCCTGGGGGGGTAGTTAGGGGAGAAGGGAGGACACGCAGTGAGTTCTAGTCGGCACTGAGGAAAGATGGAAAATGGGGAGCCTCTGACTGAGAAAAGGAAAATGAGACTTCCATGGAGGCAGCCTGGAGAAAGAGAAGAGGCAGCCCACACTGAAGGAGGGGATCCCCCAAACGCCTACACACTCAGGGAGGGAACCCTGGTCCACTTTACCGGAGTGCCGGTTCCGAAGACGGTCAGGGAGTCCAGCCCCTGAGTCCAAGAACACCGGAGGTTGTGGGTCTGTTTACCGGCCCAGACACCCTGCCTGGCAGGATTAATCGCACCAGGTTAACCCACTTGAGTTCGAATCCCAGAGCACGAGGAGAAAGAGAGTGGAAGCCGGGATCCTCAGAGCAACTCAACGGCCTGGTACTAAGCAGGCTACCCCAGGACAGATACCAGCAGCAGGACATGGGTTAGATCCAAGAAGGCATACCACGGGAGACTTCTAGAGACTCTGCAGCCACTGTGACTACCCGGCCGGATAAAGACTGTTTTGCCACTGTGAACTGCATCATCATCTGCATTGTCCCAGTAAAGTACCGGGGTAGAGTGACTGAGTCTCCGTGTATCTGTTTCGCTGCTATACCGTGCTCTGCTCATTTTCATTGCCAGCACCTCCATCACCAACGGTGCATCACTACCCCAGAGGGCTAGCTCTACCTGCAGGGAGCTGTACCACCTTGGCCGCCATACCACCACCCTCCGGAGGTCTGAGGCGGCGCTGGTTCTCAATCACCAGAAGCTGCAGGTGGGTCACGACAAACTTTATAAACTTTTATTTTTCCCATTCAAATTCCCCTTTTTGTAAGTTGACCACCAGGGTCTGGGCAGGCCACCAGTGACATCCCTACCAGCAGCAGAGGGCCCAGACATCCGAGTCGCCATACCCTGGGGTGTGTCAGGAGGCATAGGGGACCTGACATGTTCCCTTTAAAGGGGTGTCCCAAGATTCAATGATTGGGAAGTTATCTGATATTAATAGGATGGATGATAAGTTTCTCAATAGTGGAGGTTATGGCCCCCATCAATACAGATAACTGAATCAACTGAGGTCAAACATGTGCTCCTCCACTATATTCACTGTCTATGGGACTACTATAAATAAATTAGCACTATACTTGGTTTTCTCTATTACTCCTGTAAACATTGTATGGAGTTGAGATGCAAATGCTTGACTTTCACTATTTAGATGGGGCTTTGCAGATCATAATGTAACTCATTTAAAAAGGGAGCAGATTTTTTAATTTTATGGTATATACTTAAGATAGACCATCAATGATGATAAAGGAATAAGACAGAAGAAGAATCAGTGCCTTGGAAATGTGCAGCTGAGAAGGATGTCATCAATACCATGGATGTCAAGAAAAATAGACAAATCAATATTGGAACAAACCAAGTCAGACATGTTATTTAAAGTAAGAATTCGCAAGCTACGACTTGTCTACTTTGGACACATCATACGAAGAGAGGAATCACTTGAGAAAAACATAATGGTAAAAAGAACAGAAGGAACAAGGCAAAAGAAAGACCAACAACCTAGCTTGATACTGTCAAGAAAATGATGAAGAATGACCCTGGTGGACCTATCTAGGCTGCACAAGATCGATCTTCAACTGTTAAGCAGTGACTTGTGTTATATATGAAGGTCGATATGTGTCCCCCAGAATGTATTTAAAACCCTCTAAGATCTGATGGAGTGTGTGGTATTCACAGTGGGTGCTGTGAGTAGAACATTACAACACAAAGATAGAGGAGTGTGAACTGGGTCATGTTATGTGGATTAGGATTTTAGGAAAACCAGCCAAGGGTTTTTATTTTGGAGAATCTGTAGGTATGGAAGTGGGATGGACTCTCCCTTCACCAGTGGCGTAACATCACCCTTGCGAGCCCTGGTGCCGCATTTACACCGGGGCCCCATAGGTGAGGAACGGGGGGGTGGAAGTTTTTGCCCTCCTGCAGAGTTGTGGAGTGGGGGGGGTTTGCTAGTGGGAATTTTCGCCCTCATGTTGAGTTGAGGAGCGGGGGGGGGGAGGTGGACATGCCTTTGTGTCCTCTCCCGCGTTCCGCCGTTAATAGGAGAGGAGGGGCGGACGCAGCTACAGGAAGTGAGGCTTCACTCACTTCCCGTCCTCCCTCCTCTCCTCGGACACACGCCGATCGCAGTCACGGCAGGTGGCTGGAAGCACGGGCCCCCCTGCAGGGAGGAGCGGGCCCGGTCTCAGCCGCGACTGCTGTGACCGCGGTAGTTACGCCACTGCCCTTCACTCGTGTCTTGTAACATGCCTATGTCCAGGGAAGTGCTATTCAATCTTGCAGAGCAAAGAAGCATGTGACTCAGTTTGAGCCAAGTGGTCAGAGCAGCATGTGTTTGTGCAAACACAGCACAACAGTGTGGACGTGACCTTAAAGGGAACCTACCGCGGTTCAGAGACTTTATATGGACTGAGTCTAGTGTGCACAGGACTCTACCGCCTACATCCCAGATCATGTAAAGGTCTGTACATAAGTGTAAACTTCATAACTAAATATCCTTTGCTGTGAACAAGAGCCTGGGTCACTGCCTCCCATCTTGACTACTCAAAGCCGCTGCCTCACGGAGCAGATAGTTCATCCATTAAGTCGCTATGGGATCGAGCAAAAGCTATTTTTCCATCAGGTAGCCTATTATGATAAATCTGTGCTTACTGGATTGAAATCTATTGCACTTATTCCCTAAACAAAGTCCCTACCTCAACCAGGATAATAGTCTGAATTAGAAATGCTTTGTGGCATTGTGGACTAGCAATCTTAATCACATGAACAAATTACCATAAACACACCAATGCAAGTGCAGGCAAATGCCCAAATACTGTCACTCATCACTATGAGCAATTCCTCTGGTGTAGTGGCCTGCCAGCCTGATGTGAGTTTCGCTATTATGCTTCTTCTGGGAAGGGGGGAGGCAACTTGGTCTATTTGTTTGTTACCTCTTAATTTGGTTTTAAATGGATTTCTTCCATGAGGCACCTTTTATTACGCTTTTGTATTTATTTTACTTGTGACATATGAATAGAAATTTAATTTGAATTTCATTTTATGGTTTCTACTTTGAGGGACATAAGCACACCTTATCCGTCTGAGTTACATATCGATGACATTTTGTCACAAAACACCTATGCTATATATGTCTATAACTAGTTAGTTTGAGAAATATTCTCATTCTCAGTTTATATCTACTATATAATTGCCTAATCATGTCTGTCTGAGGTTGAAATCCGGAGCGCCAGCGCTCATTGGTTGGCGTGAGCCGTGCCGACCAATGAGCGCAGCGCATGCAAAAGAGCCGCGCATGGAGGTCCTCGGCGTACCAGCCGTGAGATGACTGGCATCAGCCGCTCATCTCCCGACTGGCGAGCCGATGACCTCTGTGCAGCAGTAGCTAAGCCGCAGCTACCTGCCCATCAATCCCCCCGCCTGTCACTGCTGTCCCCACTCTTCCTCATCACTCCCCTCACTTGTTACCGCTGATCCCCCGCTGCCCAATCACTCCCCCCGGCTGTCACTGCTGCTCCCCCGCTGCCCGATCACTCCCACCTGTCACCACTGCTCCCCCGCTGCCCCATCACTCCCGCCTGTCACCACTGTCCCCCGCCGTTACCACTCTTCCTATTGGTCCTCGCAGCACCTGCAAGCACAAATGAGTGCTTCAGGACCTTTGATGATGTCCACAATGATGGGTGGTGACACAGATCACATGATCGTGACTATCAAAGGTCCTCTGCCGAACTACCCTGCTCTATCCACTGACCCCCCTGCTGTGCCCACTGACCCCCTGCTGTGCCCACTGACCCCCACTGTGCCCACTGACCCCCCGCTGTGCCCACTGACCCCCGCTGTGCCAACTGACCCCCCGCTGTGCCAACTGACCCTGCTCTGCTGACTGACCATGCCCTGCCCACTAACCATGCCACTGACCTACTGCTCTGCCCACTTACCCTGCTGTGCCCACTGACCCCCTGCTCTGCCCACTGTCCATGCCCACTGACCCTTGCTCTGCCCTCTGACCCCCTGCTGTGCCCTCTGACCCCCTGCTGTGCCTCTGACTCCCTGCTGTGCCCTCTGACCCCTGCTGTGCCCACTGACCCCCGCCAGTGCCAACTGACCCTGCTTGCCGACTGACCGCTGCTCTGTCCACTGACCATGCCCACTGACCTACTGCTGTGCCCACTACCCTGCTGTGCCCACTGACCCCTGCTCTGCCCACAGACCATGCACACTGACCCTCACTCTGCCTCTTACCCCACTGCTGTGCCCACTGACCCCCTGCTCTGCCCACTGACCCTCTGCTTGCCCACTAACTGTGCCCACTGACCCTGCTGTGCCCATGACCCTCTCTGCCACTGACTGTGCCCACTGACTCCCTCTGTGCCCACTGACCCTGCTTGCCCACTGACCTGCCCACTGATCCCCCGCTGTGCCCACTGACCCCCAGCTGTGTCCACTGACCCCCTGCTGTGCCACTGACCCTGCTCTGCCCACTGCCCCCCTCTATGCCCACTGACCATGCCCACTGAACCCACCAGCTATGCGCACTGACCCCTGCTGTGCCATTGCCCACTGTTATGTCCACTGACCCACTGCTCTGTCTACTAACCCTGCTGTGCCCACTGACCCCCGCTGTGCCCACTGACCCTTGCCCACTGACCCCCTGCTGTGCACACTGACCCGCTGCTATGCCCACTGACCTCCACCTGTGCCCACTGACCCCCACTCTGCCACTGACCCTACTCTGCCCACTGACCTCACTCTGCCCACTGACCCTACTCTGCCCACTGACCCTACTCTGCCCACTGACCCTACTCTGCCCACTGACCCTGCTGTACCCACTGCCCCCTGCTCTGCCCACTGATCCTTGCTCTGCTCTCTGCCCCCTGCTGTGCACTCTGACCCCTGCTCTGCCCACTGACCCCCTGCTGTGCCCACTGACCCCTGCTCTGCCCACTGACCCCCTGCTCTGCCCACTGACTGTGTGTGTCCAATGACCCCCTTCAGTGCCAACTGACTCCCTGCTGTGCCCACTAACGTGCCACTGACCCCCTGCTGTGCCCACTGACCCCCTGCTGTGCCCACTGACCCCCTGCTGTGCCCACTGACCCCCTGCTTGCCCACTGACCCTGCTGTGCCACTGACCCTGCTGTGCCCACTGACGCTGCTCTGCCCACTGACCATGCCCACTGACCCACTGCTCTGCCCACTTACCCTGTGTGCCCACTGACCCCCTGCTCTGCCCACTGACCATGCCTCTTACCCCTGCTGTGCCCTCTTACCCCTTGCTGTGCCCTCTGACCCCATGCTGTGCCCTCTGACCCTCGCTCCGCCCACTGACCCTCGCTCTGCCCACTGACCCTCGCTCTGCCCAATACTGTGCCCACTGACCCCCTGCTGTGCCCACTGACCATGCCCACTGATCCCCGCTGTGCCCACTGACCCCCACTTGCCCATGACCCCAGCTGTGCCCACTTCCCCCTGCTGTGCTAACTGACCCTGCTCTGCCCACTGACCCACTCTATGCCCGCTGACCATGCCCACTAACCCACTGCTGTGCCCACTGACCCCTGCTGTGCCCATTGCCCCCCTGCTGTGCCCACTGACCCCTGCTCTTCCCACTGACCCCTTCTCAGCCCACTGACCCTTCTCAGCCCACTGACCATGCCACTGACCTACTGCTCTGTCCACTTACCCCGCTGTGCCCACTGACCCCTGCTCTGCCCAATTACCATGCCCACTGACCCCTGCTGTGCCCTCTGACCCTACTCTGCCCTCTGACCTTGCTCTGCCCACTGACCTTGCCACTGACCTTGCTGCCCTCTGACCCCTGCTGTGCCCTCTGACCCCCCTTCAGTGCCCACCGACCCCCTGTTGTGGTAACTGACTCCCTGCTGTGCCCACTGACCTCCTGCTGTGCCCACTGACCTCCTGCTGTGCCCACTGACCTCCTGCTGTGCCCACTGACCCCTGCTGTGCCCACTGACTCCCCATTGTGCCAACTGACCCTGCTCTGCCTACTGACCGCTGCTCTGCCCAGTGACCTTGCGCACTGACCTACTGCTCTGCCCACTTACCCTGCTGTGCCCACTGACCCCCTGCTCTGCCCACTGACCATGCCCACTGACCATCGCTCCTCCCTCTGACCCCTGCTGTGCCCTCTGACCCCCTGTTCTGCCCACTGACCCTCGCTCTGCTGACTGACCCTCGCTCTGCCCACTAACTGACCCCCCCGCTTTGCCCACTGACCCCCAGCTGTGCCAACTGACCCTGCTCTGCCCACTGACCCCCTGCTCTGCCCACTGACCCCCTGCTCTGCCCACTGACCCCCCACTGTCCCCACTGACCCCCCCCGCTGTCCCCACTGACCCCCCCCCGCTGTCCCCACTGACCCCTGCTCTGCTCACTGAGCTTGTCCACTGACCCTAGCTCTGCCCCCTGACACTGCTGTGCCCACTGACCCCCTGCTGTGCCCACTGATCCCTGCTGTGCCCACTGACCCCTGCTCTGCTCACTGAGCATGCCCACTGACGCTAGCTCTTCCCACTGTGCCATCTGACCCCCTGCTGTGCCCACTGACCCCTGCTGTGCCCACTGACCCTAGCTCTGCCCACTTACACTGCTGTGCCCACTGACCCCTGCTGTGCCTACTGACTGTGCCCACCTACCCCCGCTGACCCCTGCTTTGGCCACCATACACAGTGTGTGGTGATTCGACCCCGGTGTGTCCCCAGACCGGTGTACAGCACATGGGGGATTGTATCTTTTGCTCTGTGGCAGCACTCATAGGGTTAACAGTAGTGAGATCTGAGCTGAGTGCTAATTGAAAGCACTCACGCCCACCTGTGATGGGATAGGAGATGATATGAGCTGCCCTGGGCTGAAGAGTGGGAGAGAACAGGAGGAACTGCTATGTGAAGCTAACACAGCCTGGGAGCTCTCTCAGAGAGGACGTTCATCAGACTAGTGAGCGGACGGTGCAGAGAGAGAGTGGTTGTGTGCTGATAACACAGCCTAGCAGTGAGGACCTGGCCCTCACCAGTGGACCCGGCCAGGACAGAGCATGTCGTAGGTACAGAGGTACTGTGTGTGTGGGATGAACAGAGTTGTACCGGCTGCGCCCCGGAACCTGGAGGTCTGTAATATACCTGAATAGTACCATTAAACTGTGTGTTGTGTGAACAGTTGCCTGGGTCACTGCCTTCCGTCGTGATAATCCGAACCGCTACCTTACATGTGCAGCATCCGGAAGACGGATACAAAAGATGACCCCGGGGGAAGATGTGGAAGCTTTCCTGGCGGTTTTTGAGAAGGTTGCAGAGCGGGAGAAACTGCCGCCAGAGCAGTGGGCGGAAATGTTCGCGCCTTACTTAACCGGAGAGTCCCAAAAAGCCTACCTGGACCTCTGCACAGAGGACGCCATGGACTACGGGACTCTGAAAGGTGAGATCCTTGCCAGAATGGGGGTTAATACGTATGTAAGGGCTCAACGGGTAAGCCAGTGGTACTTTCAGGAGGGTAAACCCGTCCGGTCTCAGGCCTATGACTTGTTGCACCTGGTAAAGAAGTGGCTGCAGCCTGAAAGCCTGAGCCCCGCACAAATGATAGAGAGGGTGGTTGTTGACCGGTTTGTGCGCACTCTGCCTGTCTCCATCCAACAGTGGGTGGGACAAGGTGACCCGGGTACCCTAGATCAGTTAGTGAGTGTGGTGGAGCAGCATGTGGCTACACAAGACTTGATTCGGGACTCTTGGACACTGCGTGCAGCACGGCGGACCGCATCCACCAAACCGGCAGTTAGGGACCCCCAACTCGGGCCTATGCTGGGTTCAACCCCACCACAGGCAGAGAATGTGCACCGCCCAGAAGTGAGATGGAAACCCGGGTCTCCTAAGCGGGGCACCGTAAATAATTTTTTCCCCGCCATAAGGTGTTGGCGATGCCAGGAGTCAGGACACGCAATAGCGCAGTGTCCCCTCAACACGGAGTCCATGGACTGTGGGTATACCCGCCGGATGTCCATGTTCGCCCAATCTGTCAGGGCAGGACGCTATGGGATTGGGGGTAAAAGGAGTGCTTTATGCCAGGTTCGGCTCAATGGATATGAGGCTACTGCCCTGTTGGACACCGGGAGTGGTGTGACCCTTGTGTGTGCCTCCTTGGCCTCTGGATCCCAACCCACCGGCCGTACGATGCGAGTGCTTGGGGTCCATGGGGACCACCGTAGGTATCCGACAAGGAGGGTCACTATCACTACCCTGTCAGGACAGGTTCGACATGAAGTGGGGGTGGTGAAGACACTGCCTTTCGATATGATTTTGGGGAGGGATTTTCCTCTGTTCTGGACTCTGTGGGAGAGGCAAACTAATCCTCAGGTACTGAATGGTCCAGGACCAGAGCCCAAAGATCCCGACTCTGGGACACCTGCCATAGGGGTCACCACTATAGGGAAAGAGTGTAATCCCGATAGGTGTTCCCTAGAGGTAAAGGCAGGAGGTTTCAGAGCGTACAACCCCCGCATACAGGTGCAGAAGCGCCAACCACAACGTCCCAAGACCAGTAGATGTATTCACAGTACAGACAGTGACTCCACTGTGGACTTAGGGCTACGGGACTCAGATGACCTGCCCAATGTGTAGCAGACAACATAGCATCAGGACTCCACATAGCCAAAGGTATAGGTGGACCGCGCTACTACACTGGCCGTTGGGGGAGGGGGAGACCTCCCACAGATATGCCTCTGAGACATAGAGTGACTGGGTCCGATTGGTCTTGGTACACATGGAAACAGTTGGTGCCGGTACGGGACCACGTGTCAGACGCGGACGGCCCTGGTCGACGGTCCCCTCGACTGGTGGGCCCGGAGGACGGGGAGACTCTGTCTCGAGGCCCCGGATCGTGGGCTTGTGTTCAGCCCCACGGGCTTGAACAGAGGGGGGGGAGGTATGTGGTGATGCGACCCCGATGTGTCCCCTGACCGGTGTACAGCACATGGGGGATTGTATCTTTTGCTCTGTGGTAGCACTCACAGGGTTAACAGTAGTGAGAATTGAGCTAAGTGCTGATTGAAAGCACTCACACCCACCTGTGATGGGATAGGAGATGATATGAGCTGCCCTGGGCTGAGGAGTGGGAGAGAACAGGAGGAACTGCTGTGTGAAGGTAACACAGCCTGGCTGCGCCCTGGAACCTGGAGGTCTGTAATATACCTGAACTGTACCATTAAACTGTTGTGTGAACAGTTGCCAGGGTCACTGCCTTCCGTCGTGCCGATCCTAACCGCTACCTTACAAGTGCTCATCACTGAGCCACTCTATACAGTGCTAACCACTGACCCACCATACAGTGCTAACCACTGAGCCACCATACAGTGCTAACCACTGAGCCACCATATACAGTGCTAACCACTGAGCCACAGTATACAGTGCTAACCACTGAGCCACCATAGAGTGCTAACCACTAAGCCACCATACAGTGCTAATCACTGAGCCACCATACATTACTAACCACTGAGCCACCATACATTGCTAACCACTGAGCCACCATATACAGTGCTAACCACTGAGCCACCATACAGTGCTAACCACTGAGCCACCATACAGTGCTAACCACTGAGCCACCATATACAGTGCTAACCATTGAGCCACAGTATACAGTGCTAACCTCTGAGCCACAGTATACAGTGCTAACCTCTGAGCCACTGTATACAATGCTAACAACTGTGCCACAGTATACAGTGCGGGCCCACCCTGTCACATGACCGCTCCACTGAACGCCAGGCACAGGTGAAACTAGAGGGGGGGACGGGGGGATCCTGCCAGGGGTGAGAATAGAAGGGGGAACCTGCACTCTGTTCTGCCCCACTCTATTCTGCCCCACTCCATTCTGCCCCCACTGAACACCGACACTGCTGCACACCGACACTGCTGCACACCGACACTGCCGCTCACCGACACCGCCGCACAACACTGATACTACTGTACACTTATACTGCTGCACACCAACACTGCTGCACACCGACACCGCTGGACAACACCGACACTGCTGCACACCGACACTGCTGCACACCGACACTGCTGCACACCGACACTACTGAATACCGGCATTGCTGAACACCGACACCGCCACACACTGACACCACTGCACAACACTGATACTACTGTACAATGACTCCGCTATACACCAACACTGCTGAACTCCGACACCGCCACACACTGACACCGCCGCACACCGACACCGCGACACACTGACACCACCACACAACACTGATAGTACTGTACACTTACACTGCTACACACTAATGGTACCTTTACACGCGGCAACATTTCTAGGGTTTCCACAGGTAACTTACTGGCTGCAGTGAAATCATGGAGACATTATTCCATTTGTACACAGCAACAAGATAGAACCTTGTCTCCATGATTTCACTGCAGCCAGTAAGTTACCTGTGGAAACCCTAGAAATGTTGCCGCGTGTAAAGGTACCATAACACTGCTGCACACTGACACCGCCGCACACTTACACTGATGCACAACACTGATACTACTGTACACCCACACTGCTGTACACCGACACTGCTGTACACAGACACTGCTGCAAACTGACAGTGCTGCACACTGACACTGCTGCACACTGACACTGTTGAACACTGACACTGCTAAACACCGACACTGCCGCACACTGACACCGACGCACAACACTGATACTACTGTACACTGACACCACTGTACATCAACACCTCCGCACACCAACACTGGTGAACTCTGACACTGCTGAACTCTGACACTGCTGCACACCGACACTGCTGCACGCCGACCCTGCTGCACGCCGACCCTGCTGCACGCCGACCCTGCTGCACGCCGACCCTGCTGCACACCGACACTGCTGCACACCGACACTGCTGCACACCGACACTGCTGCACACCGACACTGCTGCACACCGACACTGCTGCACACCGACACTGCTGCACACCGACACTGCTGTAGGTATCTACTATATAATCATCTAATTCTGTCTGTAACAGAAATCCCGCGTCGCTGATTGGTCGCGCCAGCCGCCCGCGACCAATCAGCAATATTGGCGAGGGATTTAAACCCAGATTCGCAATGTATTATTCTTAAATCTTCATAAATAAACTACATACATATTCTAGAATACCCAATGTGTTAGAATCGGGCCACCATCTAGTGTGTATATGTGTGTATATGTATATATATATATATTATATATATACATATATATATACACATACAGTTAGGGCCAGAAATATTTGGACAGTGACACAATTTTCGCGAGTTGGGCTCTGCATGCCACCACATTGGATTTGAAATGAAACCTCTACAACAGAATTCAAGTGCAGATTGTAACATTTAATTTGAAGGGTTGAACAAAAATATCTGATAGAAAATGTAGGAATTGTACACATTTCTTTACAAACACTCCACATTTTAGGAGGTCAAAAGTAATTGGACAAATAAACATAACCCAAACAAAATATTTTTATTTTCAATATTTTGTTGCGAATCCTTTGGAGGCAATCACTGCCTTAAGTCTGGAACCCATGGACATCACCAAATGCTGGATTTCCTCCTTCTTAATGCTTTGCCAGGCCTTTACAGCCGCAGCCTTCAGGTCTTGCTTGTTTGTGGGTCTTTCCGTCTTAAGTCTGGATTTGAGCAAGTGAAATACATGCTCAATTGGGTTAAGATCTGGTGATTGACTTGGCCATTGCAGAATGTTCCACTTTTTTGCACTCATGAACTCCTGGGTAGCTTTGGCTGTATGCTTGGGGTCATTGTCCATCTGTACTGTGAAGCGCCGTCCAATCAACTTTGCAGCATTTGGCTGAATCTGGGCTGAAAGTATATCCCGGTACACTTCAGAATTCATCCGGCCACTCTTGTCTGCTGTTATGTCATCAATAAACACAAGTGACCCAGTGCCATTGAAAGCCATGCATGGCCATGCCATCACGTTGCCTCCACCATGTTTTACAGAGGATGTGGTGTGCCTTGGATCATGTGCCGTTCCCTTTCTTCTCCAAACTTTTTTCTTCCCATCATTCTGGTACAGGTTGATCTTTGTCTCATCTGTCCATAGAATACTTTTCCAGAACTGAGCTGGCTTCTTGAGGTGTTTTTCAGCAAATTTAACTCTGGCCTGTCTATTTTTGGAATTGATGAATGGTTTGCATCTAGATGTGAACCCTTTGTATTTACTGTCATGGAGTCTTCTCTTTACTGTTGACTTAGAGACAGATACACCTACTTCACTGAGAGTGTTCTGGACTTCGGTTGATGTTGTGAACGGGTTCTTCTTCACCAAATAAAGTATGCGGCGATCATCCACCACTGTTGTCATCCGTGGTCGCCCAGGCCTTTTAGAGTTCCCAAGCTCACCAGTCAATTCCTTTTTTCTCAGAATGTACCCAACTGTTGATTTTGCTACTCCAAGCATGTCTGCTATCTCTCTGATGGATTTTTTCTTTTCTTTTCAGCCTCAGGATGTTCTGCTTCACCTCAATTGAGAGTTCCTTTGACCGCATGTTGTCTGGTCACAGCAACAGCTTCCAAATGCAAAACCACACATCTGGAATCCACCCCTGACCTTTTAACTACTTCATTGATTACAGGTTAACGAGGGAGACGCCTTCAGAGTTAATTGCAGCCCTTAGAGTCCATTGTCCAATTACTTTTGGTCCCTTGAAAAAGAGGAGGCTATGCATTACAGAGCTATGATTCCTAAACCCTTTCTCCGATTTGGATGTGGAAACTCTCATATTGCAGCTGGGAGTGTGCACTTTCAGCCCATATTATATGTATAAATTGTATTTCTGAACATGTTTTTGTAAACAGCTAAAATAACAAAACTTGTGTCACTGTCCAAATATTTCTGGCCCTAACTGTATATAGTCGATTAGAAATGTCCTTATTTTTGAAAGAAAAGCACTTTTTTTTTCACTGAAGCTAACGGAAAATTAATCAGAACTACACTATACACACTGGTAAAGTGGTAAATGACTATTCTGTGTGTAGAGGCTCATTTCAAAGAACCACCACTCCAGTGTTTTAATGGTACATTTTGTTTGCTAACTGTATAGGAAGGCTAATGTAAGTTTAGATAACCCTAGAAAACCCTTGCACAAGTATGTTAGCACAGCTGAAAACAGTTTGGCTGATTAGAGAAACTATAAAATTAACATTCCTTTGAGCTACAGTAGTTGAGAATCTGGAACATTACATTTGTTTGTTCTATGAAACTCTCAAAATGTCCAGAAAAAGAGAACTTTCATGTTAAACGCGACAGTCTATTCATGTTCTTAAAAATGAAGGCTATCCCATGTGAGAAATTGCCAAGAAACTGAAGATTTCCTACAACGGTGTGTCCTACTCCCTTCGGAGGAGAGCACAAACAGGCTCTAACCAGAGTAGAAAGAGAAGTGGGAGGCCCCGCTGCACAACTGAGCAACAAGACAAGTACATTAGACGCCTCACAGCTCCTCATCTGGCAACTTCATTAAATAGTACCCGCCAAAGGGTCTGCAATGCTGTAATTGTTGCAAAGGGAGCATTCTTTGATGAAAGCAAAGTTTGAAGGAGAAAATTATTATTTCAAATATAAATCATTATTTCTAACCTAGTCAGTGTCTGGACTATATTTTCTATTCATTTTGCCACTCATTTGATAAATAAAAGTATGAGTTTTCATGGAAAACACAAATTGTCTGGGTGACCCCAAACTTTTGAATGGTAGTTTATATATACAGTATATATACATGCATACATACATATAGATATATTACACAATACTAAATTCTCCATCAACTTATGACGTGGGTCAATAGCAGCAAACAAAGTCTTGCTTTGCTGTACCACCAATTAAAAGTTGATTGCCTGGGTGCTGAGAGCAATTAATTGGCCATTGAGAACAATGCCCAGCTGCTGTTGAAGAAACAGAAATCGGTGCTAATTGGCTTTGCACTGCCCGGGAGTGGAGCGTTATTAACGACAGCTCTTGTCAGAGTCAGGTTAAATAGCAGCCTTTAGAAATCACAAAATAAGCGACAATCTCCAAAATGCGTAAACCCACCAAGGCTATGCAGAGCAGTATATGGTTTCCTAGCTCTGCTTCCTCGGTGTGCTGATTGACAAAGTTATTCCCAGTTGCAGATATAAGCGTGAGAAACCCTTTATTAAAACTGCTTTGAAAATCTCATGTCGTTGGCGCCACTTTAACTTGTAGCGTTGCTCGTCTGAATTCCAGACAGAAGATTGATGCTGCTGTATGCAGTCGCAGATTATTCTGTCACTGTCAGGTGGTTAAGATGGTGTGACTACCTACTTCTATATGATGCTTGGCAACTTTTCACTTGATGTTCGGGTTTATTTAACTTTATTCTACACAAGATTTCATACTAAATTGTCTTTAGGTAGAATTATTTGTTATTATATATACAATTCCCTCTCCCTTCAAACTTTTTAAAAGTTGTAAGAAATTGTGAAGTTTTCACGGACAGAAAAAAATAAGTTCTTCATTAAAACTTCCCGGGAGATCAATCCCATGGGGGAAAGAATACCGGAGGCAGTCGAGAGACCCTGAAGAACACAATCAGGATAGGTTTTCACAGTCCCCGGACATGTGATCATATTTTAAAAAAAAATTACATCGCTGGCAAAAATCGTTTACCTCTAACATGATCTCACATGTCAGATGACACAGAAAAGGTTTCCCTCCCGGTCCCACATGGTGACTTAATACCGGAGAAGTCCATCCCTGGCCCCCCTCATTTTCGCCCACTCCAAAATGTACTTTATAAAATATATATATATTATATATATAGACTGCCGTTCAAAATTAGAACAATGTATGATCACTTGATTTTTTTCAGACAGAATGTAATCTACATTGATGAACGATGAACATTTGAAGATGTTTGTACGGGGTACACCATGCCCCTAGAACAGTAGAGCAAAGTAACCAAAGTTTATCAACATAGATCCTTTATTTTACACAAAATGTGATGATCATAATTAGAGATCAGCAATGACTGTAGACTAAGGTTAAAACTAAATGTTGTGAAGGTTACAACACTCCCAATCAGTAGGAAGTGTACAGGCCTTTGCTTTCTACAGGCCTTTACTGTGAATGACATCAGCACATCTGTGGCCCTAGGACATCACTAGTCTCTCACACTGCTCTGGGGGGATTTTGGTCCACTCTTCTTCCAGTCTCTTCCACACTTCTGTGAATGTTGTGGGTTTCTTTTCCATTATATTGTCACCAAGGATTTTCCAGAGGTTTTCTATTGGGTTTAGATCAGGACTCTGGGCGGCAATTTTATTGTTTCAAGGAACTGCTTTACCCATTTTCCTATGTGATAGATGACATTGTCCTGCATGAAAACTGCTGGCTGATTGAGTGCTGTATGTATGTGTATGTGGAATATTCTAGAAATCACAGACTTGGAATGCCCAACTTCTGTTGTTATGGCTGATATGGTGACCTGTTTGGCCTTCATCTGGACAACCTGCTGCCAAAGTCACTTTGGAACGGCATACCATTTTTGCAAAGTGAGTCAAACTGGAAAGTTAGGGTACCGTCACACTTGGCGACGCACCAGCGATCCCGACAGTGATACAACCTGGTAGGGATCGCTGGTGAGATGTCAAACAGAGATCTCACCAGCGACGCAACAACGATCCGGAATTATACAGATGTCATTGGGACCCTGTTAATCAGACCTGTAGTATTGAGGTCGTTGGTCGTTGTCCCTGTCAAACACACTGATGCATGCTGCCCAGTGGGACCCCAACGATCAAAAAATGGTCCAGGCGACTCTGACATGACCAGCGATCTTACAGCAGGGGCCTGGTTGCTGCTTAGTGTCAAACATAGAAAGATCGCTGGGGAGGTCGCCATTGCATCACCAAACTTGTGACTTGTGACTTAGCAGTGATCTCGCTTAGTGTGACGGGGGCTTTAGGCTGCCAGTTAAATAGTGTTTGTCAGATAATTAAGGAAATTAGCACCAGGTGCCAGAATAACGCCAATAACTTGCAGGTATCTGAAAGTGTTCTCTAATTTTTTCAGCTGGGATTTATAGTCCTGCAGTACATGCAAGATGCTTTGGTCTGATGTTACAGAGGCTGCTGGGATTTGTAGTCCTGCAGTACATGCATTATGCATGTACTGCAGTGCTACAAATCCCAGCAGTCCCTGTAACATCAGATCAATGCATGTACTGCATTACTACAAATCCCAGCAGCCCCTGTAACATCAGACCAATGGATCATGCATGCAAGTTACATTGTCAGAAGCTTGTGACCCAGCTGCTTCATTTCTCCTGGCCTGGCACATTGCAGAAGGGCCTAGCCTACTGTAGACAGGGCTAGCCCACTGTGGACAGTCCTGACCAAATACAGAAGGGACTAGCCTATTATATACATTGTATAAGTCCTGCACAGTCTCCAATGTATATACATCCTGCAGCAGTCTCTAATGTGCATATGTCTCACAGCAGTCTCAAATATGGATAGGTCCCGCAGACGTCTCCATTGTGCATTTGTTCCGCAGCCATCACCATTGTGATTTTGTTCTGCAGCCATCTCCATTGTGCATTTTTCCCGCACCCATCTCCATTGTGTATGAGGCCAGGCCAGCAGCAGTATCTATTGTGTTGTGTACAGCCAGCAGCCGTCTCCATTGTGCATTTGTCCTGCAGCCATCTCTATTGTGTATATGGCCAGCAGCAGCCTCTATTGTGTATTCTCTACTGTGTGTATAGCCAGCAGCTGTCTACATTGTCTATATGGCCTGCAGCCATCTCTATTGTGTATACAGCTAGCAGCCATCTCTACTGTGTAGTCTGTATTGTTTATACAGCTATTGTGTATTCAGCCCACAGCATTCTCAAGTGTGTGTGTGTGTAATATATAATAGAGAGTGTAAAAAAAGGAAAAATAGCACAAAAATATAGAAAAAAAGTGTACTTTATTGCCCAATGCGTGGCCACGCCATTGGGCAATAATGGCGTGGCCACACATTGGGCAATAAAGTCCACTTTTTTCTATTTTTTTGTGCTGTTTTTCTTTTTTTACTCTATTCTAAGGAATCATCTGCATTGCTGGTTGGGAAAGCTTTGCACATAAATTGAGGTAATTTCTGGTGCTGTTCCAATTTTTCACTATAAATCTAATATATGTTTTGGTGGAGGTGGAGCATGGGTGGAGGCGGAGCATTGGTGGAGGCGGAGTTGGTTGGACACTGGGTGGAGTCTCAGGGGGGCCCCAACATTTTGGCAGTAAGGGGCCCCGAAATTCCTAGTGGCAGCCCTCGGGTAGGCACGGCGGTGTCTAGTGGCAGGAGGAGTAATCATGGGAACAGGTTCAGACGAAGACGTATCACTAGCACTGCTTATTGATGGGATATGGCAGAGTCTAGTAGCCACGATAGGAATCACAGGAGCAGGTCAAGATGGAGATGTAACAGATTTAACAGGAGCTGTTGGGGATCTAGCCATTCCTCACTCCCATCGGCAGCCCCATGACATGATTGTGAGGTGCCAATGTTTTCATGAAAGCCAGGGGTCAGCTAATGATCCCTATTGCTGTCATGATGAACATCCTGTAAACACTGGCTGTCTGCCGGTGTTCGCAATAGATGATCATTTGTGCTGTGCAGAGCCGTGCATCACCACAGCTCTGTACAACACAAGTGTTCGGATAGTAACAGCTTTAAGTCCCCTTTGGGGACTAGTAAAAACAATAAAAAAACACTCAAAAGTTCAAATCACTACCCCTTTTGTCCCATTGAGAATAAAATTAAAAAATACACATATTTGGCATTGCTGAGTTTAGAAATACCCAATCTATAAAAATATAAAATATATTCATCTGATCAGTAAAAGGTATAATGAGAAAAAAAATCAAAATACCAGAATTACTTTTTTTATCACAATAAAATGCAATAACAGGTGATCAAAACAACACATCTACCCAAAAATAATATCAGTAAAAATGTAAAAAGGTCAGCTCAGGGCACAAAAACTAAGGGATCATACAGCCCCAGATCCTGGAAAATGAGAAGGTTATGGGTCCTGAAATTTGGCACCAAAACAAATTGACAGATTTTTTCATCACAAATAAAAGCAATAACAATAAAAAAAAACACACATTTGGTATCTACGAACTCGTACTGACCTGGGGAATCATACTGATAGGTCATTTGTACCATATAGTGAACATAGTAAATAAAACAAACAAAAAAAACACATTGTGGAATTGCATTTTTTTGCAATTTCACAGCAGTTGGAATTTTCTTCTCGTTTTCCAGTACACTATGCAGTAGAATGAGTGGAGTCATTCAAAAGTACCATACAACTCGTCCCGCAAATAACAAGCACTTATACGCTTGGCCTGATCTGCCTTTATTCACAGTTGAAGGCAACAAATGGACAGTGTTCTTGGAACCGCGCTGCTCATACTATGGAAGAGACGGTCAGACAGATGAAGGTGCAAGGGTAGCTTTTATTTCATCCGAGTCATATCCCGACTCCTTCCTCAGCGAGCCAACAGAGTACAATACAACATGAACAGATCACAATATATAGTTACACTTATTTGGACACATGACCATGACGTGTCCCAAGACGAAACAATGGGAGGAGAATGGCATTCTTCACAGTTGACTGTCTATCGGCAGGGGAGCAATTCTGACATGTTCCAGGTATGTTATTATTACGATTTATTTATATAGCACCATTAGATTCCATGGCACTTTACATGATGAAAGGGTAGACGAGGACAAGTTCAATACATATGGGTAGTCCAGTCAAAAAGGAACAGGAGGGGTGGTGCCTTTATATAGTTCTGCTTCAGAGGTATATAGGAGGCTGCATGATGCAACTTCAATAAAATATATAAAGTAGAGTAGGACCTCCCTATTGAGATTTGCCTTGACGTGGCAGAGTGGCTCAGAAGATTGATCAATTATTTGCCAAAAAATCTCAATTTACATTATAGTATAGTTTGCAATGAATATGTGCAGTGCACTTTTTATATTGCCTACTATCCTCAGGTAGTGCTGGCTTCCCCCTTTGTTAAAGCCTATACCTCTTGTTACTTTATGAGTGCCAGATTCCTATTATTTATTTGTATATGGTGCGGTATCCTATCTGGGCACCATATCTAAGTATAGTGTGACAAAGTGACTTCAGGCACGATGAGTCCTATGCTGACACCCAAGTCCTCCTTTTCCGCTCCCCCACCTCTCAGTGGGCAGACTCCATCTATACCCTCCATCACCTGTCTACGATGAGGGTGCAATTTGCAGCAGAGTATCTGCAACTCCATGTCACATATAACGAAAAAAACTGCACAGCACTCACAGACCAGTGTGAACTGGTGCAAGCAGGGACACAGAGATATATATATATAGTAGAAAAATTCCTTGCAGCACACAGCTATCACCAATGTTGCATAATGCTATAAGCCATGTGGTTGAGAAAAAAGTTTAAAAACTTACGTTTTTCTGAAAAAACTCAAAATCTAATCTTTTAATTCTGAAGTTCTTAGTACAAACATTGGCCAAGGTCTGTTTGCTCGTCGACTGCGACAAAGTGACTTCAGGCACGACGAGTCCTATGCTGACACCCAAGTCCTCCTTTTCCGCTCCCCCACCTCTCAGTGGGCAGACCTTGGCCAATGTTTGTACTAAGAACTTCAGAATTAAAAGATTAGATTTTGAGTTTTTTCAGAAAAACGTAAGTTTTTAAACTTTTTTCTCAACCACATGGCTTATAGCATTATGCAACATTGGTGATAGCTGTGTGCTGCAAGGAATTTTTCTACTATATATATATCTGTGTCCCTGCTTGCACCAGTTCACACTGGTCTGTGAGTGCTGTGCAGTTTTTTTCGTTATATGTGACATGGAGTTGCAGATACTCTGCTGCAAATTGCACCCTCATCGTAGACAGGTGATGGAGGGTATAGATGGAGTCTGCCCACTGAGAGGTGGGGGAGCGGAAAAGGAGGACTTGGGTGTCAGCATAGGACTCGTCGTGCCTGAAGTCACTTTGTCGCAGTCGACGAGCAAACAGACCTTGGCCAATGTTTGTACTAAGAACTTCAGAATTAAAAGATTAGATTTTGAGTTTTTCAGAAAAACGTAAGTTTTTAAACTTTTTTCTCAACCACATGGCTTATAGCATTATGCAACATTGGTGATAGCTGTGTGCTGCAAGGAATTTTTCTACTATAAGTATAGTGTGACGTATATATCCCAGCTATAAATTAGTGGATTGTCTTTCCCTAACAGCATATATAATAAATACCGTATATAAATCTACTTGTATGTTTGTATTGTGATAGGAGCAATAGAAAGGAAAACTTATCCCTGCTATTTATCCGTCATCTTTCCTTTGTGGAAACATCCCCCAGGTTCCTTCATATTGTGAGATGAGCCGGCTTTGAATAGCTCGGGATGACATGTATATAGCAGCAGGCCGCGGCCACACCACAGCTCTGTTTGATCAGTTGCCACTGGCCTATTGTCCTTCTTCATCCTCCATAACACATGAACAGACACAAACTTAGGAAGGTAAACAGAAGACTGAATAGGCAGCGGAGCCTGGCTGTTAAGTACTCGATACAGTTTCTCCTGGTTAATATGGACTGATGAGAGATTTTTATATCGTTACTGTAGACAGGACAAATTGAAGCCACTTAAACAAGGATTGTGAGATTCATCTTGCACCTGTATTCATGTTTAATATGGCTTGGACGAGGAGCAGCATCTACCTGTCTGTCATCAAAGCCACTCTTAAAACTGGAACATCTGCTGAGCTTCAGAGCTTTCGGTCTACAGCAGCTGTCCACATCTAGCCGGAGATTGATTGATCCCTGTCAGCACCCGCTACATTCGAATAATGTGCCAGCTAAATATGATAAAAGGACCAAACTAACCTTAGCTGCCCTTTCTGTCCATTTCCAACTGGAAAACAATGCCTTAAACTGAGATGTAATTTACACCTCCACGATTGTGGACCTTTTGTTCCAAGTGGAGCTCACTCATAAAATGGCAAAAATGTCTAATCAAGATGTTTTTTCCATTAGGAACAAAATAATGGATTGTTTACCTTGAATGAATGATAATAGTGTGATGTTGTAGAACTGCAAAGTCCTATTTTGGAATTAGCAGGATTATTTTACAGCAAAAATAAAATGGAACTTTATGACAAACTTTGTGTTATTCAGGATTTTCAATTACTATGCTCTCCTTCATTGAGAGTTTTTCCCAAATCAAACATAGTTAAACTTTTACGATTAAGGTCTTTTCCGAACATACTAAATAGAGGTGAGAAAATCTCACTCACATTCAGCTGGGAAACTTGATTTTAATCAGATGTACCATATTCAATACAGACTCATTGCTGATAAAAGATGTTTATTATGCTCAGATCTCTCTCCAGACCCGTAAGCATAATAAACGGAGCTGGAAAGGGTTAAAATAAAAAAATATATAATATTGTATTTTGCTCACCCCTCACCTGTCCTACCGGAGGGACTGAGTGAGGACTGGGTGGGGGGCTGCGGAGGCTTTAAAGGTGAGGGATGAGCTGAATATAGTATTTAATCATTTTTTTAAAATCCTTTCCAGCCTCAAGTATTCAGCACGTGATGGCCGGCTGACATCTTGCATGGATTTTGAGAGGAATTGAGACACCCCTCCAGTGCCCAAGGATACTCGGAACCGGGCTGTTTTGAGGCTTCATCACGGGGATCACAGGGACCGAACTCCGGCTCCGGGACCCTGGTGGTGTTATTAAAAGTTCGGTGTGGGTGGCTCTCTCTTAGGGAAGGACATCTGGGGTGGAGGATTCATCTGGACAGGGATAATCAGACTTGGTGATACATGTTAATTTTACGTGACGCAGGTTGTGTCAATAGATGGATGCCGCTGCCAGACAGTTCTGTTAGGGGCCGATGGTTGGTAGGCAGCAATGTTCTTAAGCCCTCTACGGAAGGGCTGATGCCCAGGTTAGCAGAAATATAAAAAGGGAACAAGAGGCGCAATAGTGCCCTATCACTCAGACACTAAAAGATGAGAGGTGTAAAGTCAAAACCACTCACCTATTCCAGTTGTGATGACCCACAACTGGCTTGAAGGCATACAATCAATACCGGCTGCTGCAGGACCTCCACCAACCACTCGCACGTGGGAAGACTCTCAGGAAGCTGGGAAAAGGTGTATGACAGTCCGCGCCACCGGGTACCAAGGAATCACCTGGGATGCAGGAAGTTATTTCAAGCTTAATCTTTATTCTCCAACATGTTTCAGCGCTCCACCTGGCGCCTTCCTCAGGGATATCCCTGAGGAAGGCGCCAGGTGGAGCGCTGAAACATGTTGGAGAATAAAGATTAAGCTTGAAATAACTTCCTGCATCACAGGTGATTCCTTGGTACCCGGTGGCGCGGACTGTCATACACCTTTTCCCAGCTTCCTCAGGTTAGCAGAAGGTATTTGAGTGAGTTGGTAGTTATGTTTCTGGTGCTTTTGACACATAAGAAATTCACAGACACAGCGGGTTGCAGTCTTCAGATTTTTTACTCACAGTCTTTGTGCAACAGCCCTCTGAGCTTTGGGTTCTTGGAGGCAGGGATCCAGCTACACCCGGGTAGGAGGATGACACGTAACCGGCACCCCTTTTCTGTCCTTTGTCAGCCTCTTTACACTGCGCTTGCATCGCCCGTCCTGCCTTGCGCCTCCCCACACAGAGCTCTGAGCCAGTGACTGTAGGCTTTTCTTAGGGGATTAATCTTCAGTGTCTCCCCTTAGCCCTATGGTTGCCACCTTTTCAGCAGATGTGCGCGGTTGTCGACCGTGTCAACTTGTCAGTGCCACATGACCACCAGGTCGCTAGTTGAGCCTGGTCTGAATTCTCCAATAGTATTGGGGTTCCCGGTGCCCCTGTTCTTCTGCCTAGTCCCTCCATTGCCTTGCGCTTGACAGTTAATTTGAGCCCTACGGGTGGATTGCTCCCTTTCTGTTTCTCTAGGGCCCCTTCTTTCCTCTGAAGCCACTTAGGTGTTGTTTATGCTCCTCAGTCTGGCCTTAGGATGAGCTCCCACTTGCTCCAGTCCTTTGGACACTTAAGTTCTTTATTTGTGACAGGCTTTCTAACTCTAGCTACCCTCCAACTCAACTCTTGTTGCTTTGCTTTTCTTTTCTCGCTCGACAGCAACTCTCACCATCGATGCCAGAAACAACAACCAACTATGCACTTGCAGGATGCAGTCAGACCCCACTATGTGAAACATGCCCAGGTGCAGGCTAATAAATTTCTCAACCTACAACAAGGTATGGGTGGCGACTTGCCATGCATAAATTGGGCCTGCATAGAGCACCATTCACACTGATACATATTATGCAGAGTGTCTGAAAGCTACCCAACTGCTCTGCTGCCTGAGCAAATGGGCCACACAGTACAATACTTCTGCACCACTAGATGAATGGCGCCCCATGGGGCCCGATTGTACCCTGAATTGATAAAAAAGTGCAAAACGTTTTTTATATGATGAACAAAAAACTAAATGGGATATTGGTTCATGTATTGGCCAAGACACTTAAGTTTATGATCCACGTCACGGATTCCCATGCTCATGAGTCCTAACAAAATTGTACAAAAACTACTAGAAAAAAGCAGCATCAGAAAGACTTACCATCGATGCCAAAAACAAAAGACAAAAATGCACTTGCAGGATGCAGTCAGACCCCACTATGTGAAGCAAGCCCAGGTGCAGGCTAATAAATCACTTCAACCTACAACAAGGTGTGGGAGGCGACTTGCCATGCATACAATGGGCCTGCATAGATCGCCATTCACACTGATACATATTATGCAGAGTGTCTGAAAGCTACCCATCTGCTCTGCTGCCTGAGCAAATGGGCTACACAGTACAATATTTCTGCACCACTAGATGGTGCAACTCTCCTCTTCTTCTGCTACTTGTCGTCTACTCTGTTCTAGATCTTTCCCACTTTTTATACCCTCTGTCACGTGTCCCACGTCATCTGTGTGTGTTCTTCCTGGCCTCACTCCTCCCAGGTGCTCCCTCTAACTACTTCCTTCACTACCCAACCCCACTACAATCGTTCCTTGTATGATCTGGGTGTCCTGGCACCGGTCTGTGCCCCTCGTACCCATGAGTGGGATACTACACCCTAACAAGGTGTACGGCTCCCCCAGTGGGACATTGATGTTTTTATAATCCTTAAGGTACCGTCGCAAGCCGCAATGTCGGCTGGCGATGAGTGGCGATCTAACGTGCGTGCTCACGTTTTTCGTGGTCGCCTCAGATCGCCGATGGCGGCATCACACGCCGCAATTTCGCCCTGAACCTAAGGCGATGTGTTGCTCTGGAAATCGCCTCCTCTACAGCGGAACCAATCTTGCCTCATTCCATCACCGCTTCACATGCCACAATCTCAAAGGCAATGTGGGCGTACATGTTCAGCGCGGCGAGGACATAGGCATGCCACAGTGATTTACACCGCGCCCCATACATGCTCATTGGACAACGCAACAGCATTGCTCAGGGACGACGCATCGCCTTTCAGATTTCCAGGCGACATTGCGGCGTGTGACGGTACCTTTACACCAATAAAGCAATGAAGAAAAATTGAGAAGTGGCACCAGCGTTTCCTGTCTTGCATATTCCGGGTGGAAGCAAGTCCACCATGCCCTGGATGCCTGGGAGTCTGGTGAGTCATAGTGGTAGCAGCCAAATTCTTTCCCTCTTCCCACTACGTAACTTCAAGGGTGCAGTGTGGTGACAGGATCTGCAGGGACGCCACAGAATTAGCTTCAAAAACTTAGGATTCTGGTAAACCCAATTTTTTTGTAGCGTATTTGATTAATTTGGATTAGTTAATTCATCTCTAATACTAAGTAATGGAAAACTGCTAAGGAATAAAATTACATATTGATCAATTTGAAAATATTTTTTACAGTCTACAATGGTCTAAAGTAACCATTGTACTGGTGCTCCCCTGAAAGTTATCCTAATGTAAAGATACAGTAAAAAGGGTATCCTGTTGTCAACTTACCCCATTAATGCCGTGTGTTCCAGAGACAGCTTGCATCCGGCTGGAGAGCGTTGAAATTGCAATCAAATAGTAGAAAGTTGATTCAGCCAAAGCCCAAGTAACACTGGCTAAAATTTAAAACCCTTATTCCAAAATCCAATAAAAGGTACATCATTCATCTGTGGACACAAATGTTACAACACAATTGCATAATACAGTGTGGATAAACCTATGCGTTTCCACATTCATTCTTAACCATGACTAAGACAGATCGTTGAAATGCGTAGGCTTGTCCACCTATATCATTTGGTTTTGATGTGAAATTTGTGTCCACAGATGAATGATGTAACATTTATTGTATTTTGGATTATAAATTTGACATTTTAGCAAGTGTTACTTGGACTTTCGCTGGATCAACTTTCTACTATTTCATTGAAGGATTTCTTCGTCCCTCACTTGGTCTCCGGTTATCTCGACTCCAATGATAATATGGCATGTTGAGATGTGACTTCAACAGTGGACTATTGTGGTGATGTGCCAACAGTACACCAATAATGTTACATAATGTGTTAACATGTCAACGAGTAAATGGAGACTGGCAGGGATCAGTGAAGCATCTGCAGTCAAACACTGCTAAGCTAACATTTTAAAAACATCCCCAAAATTGAGATAGATATTAATTCTTTGAAGATTATGCCAGCATTTCTGTACCCTGTAGTTTCTCAAGAGGAATCTTTTGCCTCCTAGGTAGACTTTTAGGATAGGAACTGTTCCCTGGCACCTCGCGCCCTGTTGCCTTGCTGCCCACCTGCCTTCGGTCTGCGACCGCTCTGAGGCCTGTCAAGAAGCAGGGGGTTTGGGTCCCGGCCAGCCGCTGCTGTTCCCTGGGGTCTCGCGCTCTTACCGGCACCATCCTCGCTCGTGTGTCCTCTTCCCCTCCTGCCTCGCTGCTCAGGTCTTCAGCTTCTTCCTCCTTGCATCCTAGGGGTGAGCATGGGGCACGAGCGCGCTCTGCTGCTGTGCCTTAAAGGGCCAGCGTTGTAATTCTTCCGGCCCCACCTCTCCACCAAAAAATGCTGCATGCTGCGTTTTTGGGTGCTTTTTCCAAAAAATCATGCATCATGCAGTATTTTTTGGTGCTGAGCCAAAAACGCACCCAAAACGCATGGTACATTCAGACATGAGTTTTTGCTATTCGGGCATGCGTTTTTAACATGGAGGCCTATGGATGCGTTTTTCCATGCGTTTTTCACAAAAGGCATGTGTGAAAAATGCATGGAAAATCTGCAAGTGTGACCCTAGCCTTACAAACAACGGAAAACGTACTCAAATCATAAAAATAGGGTAGAGAATCCTAAACCCCTTTGCAAAGTATTACTGTGGTGGTATCAAACAGAACCTGAAAGGGGCTTCTTTTATCTCTTAGATGGAATACCTGGTTTCCTATGCATCTCACTGATTGTCTATCTACTATACAAACCCAATAGAAGCTGACAATTCAAACGCCTTTATTTCGATAATATTCTGTAATGGGATTTGGTTAAAAAAAATGTGTATTTTTATGAATTGAAAAAAAAAAAACGTTTCTAGTCAGAGTTTATTTTTTAGTGTATATTGAAACACTACAAATTCTAGGATCAGTGATGCTTGGCTAATAGTGGTAGACTATGCAGCTATTAGGCAGCCCATGAATTGCGAGATAGCCCTCTGACATATGACAGCTCCTCCACCCCATTTAGTTCAGTCTCAATTTTAACAATACTGGCATCATCAGGATCCATATACTGTATAGTTGAAAATAACGGTAATGGGGAATCATGCTGTGTATGTGGTGATTGTGGGGGCATCATACTCTGTGGGTGGCTTTAGGGCATCATATATCGTATGTAGGGCACTGTAAAAGTATATTGTATAGGGGGACTGTAGAAACATCATACTGTATGTGGGTGACTGTGCGGGTTTCATACTTGTGTGTGAAGGACTACGGAGGCATCATACTGTGTGTGGGAAAAACTGCAGGTGCATCATACTATGGGTGATCACTGTGGGAGCATCATACTGTGTCTAGGGTTGTAAATCGTATGTTGGGGACTATGAGGGTATGTTATCATATTGGGGGACTGTAGAAACATCGTACTGTATTTGGGGTGACTGTGGGGGAATCTATCTATCCATCCATCCACCATCCATTCCTCAGCTGGAACAGGTGGAAACTCAAACCTTAAAAGATCATTTACAGGCTCCCTTTAAGTTACCGGGTTGACAGCTGCTGCAAAACCCAATGGCTGTGAACTCAAGTGACTTTAAAATTACCAGAGTTCACAATCACAGGGTCCTCCGGCAGAAAATTTTAAAGGAACATTTAAGGGAGACTTTAAGGTTCTGGAGTTCACAGTTGTTGGGACATTAAGAGGCTGTGTACTCTTCTGAAAGTTCACAACCTTCAGGTGTCTCTACAGCTGGGAACTCCAGGAACCTTAAAGTCTCCTTTAAGGATTACGTTTCTCACAGCTATCAGACTGTTGGCGTGCGCTTTCAGCGTGACATGCATTCCCACAGTCCAATACTGAGTTCATCTCTGGTCACAGCTGACAGGTCACACAGATAGTACTGTGTGAGTAGCAAGAAGTGATCTCAGGCGAACTCAGTGCAGGACTGTCAGACTGTGCTGCTGTTGCCGCCATAACAAGCATGTCGACAGTCCGACATGGAGTTTACTTGAGGTAACTCTGAAAGCTTCCACGGTGCTGTCAGTGTGTCCAAGAGGCCACAGTGAGCGATCACATTTGTAATGTCATCACTGAACAGAGCTGGGATCTTCGCGGAACCTCCTGTATGGATTACGTCAGACCTGCAGTGGTGTTTTTGGGATTAATAAATTGGTGAAAGACTGTGTTTTTCTTAATTGAAAAGAGAAGGATTTTTGTGTGTGTTTTTTTTTCTTTTTACTTCCAGTGTTTGGTATGGGGGTGTCTCATAGGCCTTCTCCATCACGCCATGACTTGATGGAAGCGGTGATTTATGACAAATCATAGCTAGCATTAACCCCTTATATTACCCTGATTACCACCGCACCAGAGCAATCGGGATGAGCTGAGTAAAGTGCCACAGCTGCTGCATCTAATGGATAAGACAACTATGAGGTGGGTACGGCTGGTATTTGGAGGCTGAGGAGTGCTCAATATTCATGGACCTCCCCAGTCTGAGTATAGCTGAATAGCAGTCCCCAACTGTCCACTTCATCTGCGCTGGTTATCAAAGATGGACAGGAGCCCCCACCATTATTTAAATAATGAAAAAAAGGCATGAGGAAGCCCCTGGTTTCGATAACTAGTGCAGATAAAGCTCACAGCTGGGACTGCAGCCTGCAGCTGTCTACTCTACCTGCACTAATTACCACCAATAGCCAGGGGAACACACATTGTTTTTGCTTTTACTGAGTCTGCCAATCACAACACACAGCTGTGAGTCATAAATCCATGTAGTCATCTTGTCCATGTTGTTCCCATTCAATTTCAGCACTTTTCTATCTATTGCAGCCGTTTTAGAGCCCCACCTGATCTACCGCTAGGGTCCAGCAGCATGTCATCTTTCTTTTTTGTTTTGTTTTACTGCACATGCCAATCACAGTAATGCCAGCATCAGAGATGCCTATGGCAGTGTTGTGTTTTGCAAGCAATCATAGCATGTTTAGAGGCTGAAAATCAGGCGCCAACCATGCTGGAGTGGTCACTCAAATCTCACGAGGTGAATACCAAAATACTCACAGATTAAGGAGTAACGATTAGTGGCAAATACATTCGCTCATCACTATTTGTTATATCTGTATTTGTGGTTGTAATGCCAATTGATGACCGCTGATAAATTTGGGAAATCCTTGGACTTTGCAAAATAAAAGTATATTAGTGTGTTACTTTTGCATTATAAACACCATTTAGTATAAAAACTATAATACAAATAAAATATAATTAAATGACAATAGAAGGATGTTAAACTGATGTGCAATAATCAGAATAAATTAAATGCTGAAGTTAATATTAAATTGGAACCTTCATATGAATAGAAGAATATTGACAAAAGTTTATTAAAGAATAGGAAATATTTCTTAAACTTTTTTTCATAAATAATTGTTTTAGGTTTATAAATGATTACAATTGCAGCAATGATTTAGAAAAATGTGACAGAATAGAAATGAAAGGGATTGTGTCAAATAAAATTTGCAAAGTAGCAATATCATACACAGGTTCAATAATTAGCACCCAAAGCTAATTAACTAGAATTAAGCAACATTGGGTGGAGAAGATCGCGTTCAGATCGCACACTGTCATCAAACTAATGAGTCGATGCTTGCTTTTACAGGTAGTTACAGTGATAGGTTGTGAATGGATGAATATCTGTAAGAACATTTGGAGATGTATAGTCTTAGATTACGGATAAAAGCTTTGTGTGTTTATTTGGTTATTCACATGATATACTTACTAAACAGAAGTTTGATTAATTAATAATCATCAGCCACTATCGGCCATATATGAAAATTCCAATGTAAGCTCAGCAGAAAAGAATATACTGTAATGGTTACCTGAAAGTAAAGACCCAAAAATCTGATCTGTAGCCGTGAAATAACATTGGCATGCACTATACAGAAAACAGTAGGAGGCAAAAATGAATATGGACCGCCTATAACAAAAACTATATTCTACTACCCAGGACAGACCGGACTAGTGTTTATTTCCCCATCTATATTATTTCCCAACTGGGCTAATTCCTCATCTGCAACACATTTGCGGATACCCTTAGGAATCTGATAGCGTGTGATCAGACAGGACAAAGACAAGGTTTTGAGTTTAAGTATTTATTCACATGTGATGCAAACAAATAAGGAAGAAGAGCAAAGCAGTCTATTGCGTAGAAACAAACTGAAGATTAGTCCTGAAATTATAGGCAAAAGAGTGTGACTGGCACAATAAATGAAATAGTCCAGAAATAGTCTCAGCAGATATCTGCGCAGCAAATAGTTAGCCAGTGCACTTTAGGGCTGAAATAAGTTAAGCACAAAGTCCAACAGTCCAGCCCACACTGACTAAAGTCCCAGATTCATTCACTGGCAACAAAGCAGAAAGTCAAGTGTATTAGAAACCATGAAAGTTCAGGCAGACTAGCTGTGCTCTTCTCCTTGGAAGTCTTTGAGGATGAAAGCAAACAGTCAGGATCTGGAAAATGCACTGATGATTGCCTGCAGCTGGGCAGCAGAAAGGTCAGAGTAGCAGTGCTCAAACAGCAGCAAGATGTCAGGGAGCCAAGTCTAGAGTGATTTAGAAGTCAGATAGCACAACATACTCAGGTGGGGAATGGATTCAGGACTGGAACTGTTTTAGGTAGAACTGACAGGAAATTAAAAAACATGGTAAAGTATCAGACTTATCAATTAGATGTATCAGAGATATCAGACTCCATCTTGGATGAGGACAAAGAGAAACAGAAAGTTCCATGGAACTTTGTAGTTTCATAGCAATGTATTATGTTTAGATGTTTGTGTTTCGATGTGATATTTCTTATGCTAGTTGTGATTTTTATTTTAACCTATACCTTTTACTAGATATATGCAAATTTGCACTTCACTAAGGAAGTTGAGAAACTCCCGTGCCACATTTAAGCAGCTTCCTCCAAGTCATAATCGCTTTCCTACAAGCTTTTAATATAACTAAGGGATTTGTGCCAGATCAGAACCCCAAACTACAGACGCTGCGTTTCGGGGTACCTGCCCCTCATCAGTGTAGTGTGTGGGATATTCTGATCTAAGGTTGAGAGCAAGTTCCCAGACCTTTTACTAGAGATATTTAATGTATTTTGGGATTAGGGGCAGAAATATTAGATATTATAGATGTTCCTATAGTACATAAAAGAAAAGGGAATAGCACAAAAGCTCTATTGTGACAAGTTGCTGCCTAGCATAAGAAGCTCAGAACTAGAGATGAGCAAACCTTTTGAAGTTTGGGTTCGGCTCGGTTTACTGAACGGGCATATGTTCGCCGAATGGATCGGCAAACAGTTCGCCAAACTTCCGGACCCCATTCAAATCAATGGGAGGCAAAATCAAGGACCTTCAAAGGGGCCCAGAAGCTGCCAAACACAGTGGAGACCTGTTGTTTTGGCTCAGACATCAGTTTCTTAGTGCATTACATTCCAAGCTTCAGCAGTGTTGTTACCATGCTTCTGGGCCTGCTCATGAAACTCAGACATATTGACTGCTCCTCACCTCGATTGGTTAGAGTGAGACTTAGCCCCACCCACTTTCTCAGCCAGCATCTGTGATTGGTTGCCAGTATGGCAACTAAACTGATGTCAGATAATTGAAAAACTAAATAAATAATTGTAAAAATTGTCATAGGGTTTCCCCACCAATTTTGATAACAGCCAAGATAAAGCCACCAGCTATGGTCTGCAGGCTCCAGCCATCTACTGTACTCTAGCAGGCAAATAAAAATAGGGGATAGCCCACTGCTTTATAATTAGTTTTTTTTTTAAAGCTAACTATCAGGCTAATACACCCTATAGTGCAATTTGAAAGGCAACTAAAGAGTACAGGTGGTGGGTAGGGAGGGGCGAATCCTGAAATACTCAGAATCGCTGGACTCTAACGAGTCCGGGTCCGAGACTCGGTACTCGTTGCGAGTCCAGCGAGTCCGAATAGTAACCTGTACTTTTGCAGTGTATCTATACAGATACACTACAAAAGTACCCTAAAAGTTAATCTAAGGGGTTAAAAACAATAAACATTCATACTCACCTTCTGTGGAGCCTGTACCTTATGTACCGGGACCGGTACCGAAGACCTCCGGACGTCACAAGACCTCAGATCACCGGGAGAAGATGGCTGAAGGACCTGTGAGATTTCAGCCAATCAGCATGCGGCTAGCGGTCACATGGGTTTGTCACGTGGCCGCACTGCCAGCCAATGAGCGATCTGGCCAATCTGATTGGCTGGCAGTGCGGCCACGTGACAAACCCATGTGACCGCTCTGCCGCATGCTGATTGGCTGAAATCTCACAGGTCCTTCAGCCCATCTTCTCCCGGTGATCTGAGGTCTTGTGACGTCCGGAGGTCTTCGGTAGCGGTCCCGGTACATAAGGTACAGGCCCCACAGAAGGTGAGTATGAATGTTTATTGTTTTTAACCCCTTAGATTAACTTTTAGGGTACTTTTGTAGTGTATCTGTATAGATACACTGCAAAAGTACAGGGACTCTCTACCCCCGAGTAATTCCTAAGGAAAATCGGCGAGTAGCGAGTCCCCCGAGTCCGCTACTATTCGGGCGAGTCCCGAATAGTAGCAAGTAGATTCGCCCATCCCTAGTGGTGGGACATTATATCGCTGCTTGACATCTATCTGTAAATCTACGTAGTTTGTACATCTAACTATAAATCTATCTCTGCTTCACATCCATCTAGCTATCTGTTCATCCACCCACTTGAACAGATGAAAAGCTGAGTAATCTTTAAAATCTTAAAAGATCTTGAAATCGTGAAAAAAATTAGAAGGCTGCAGCTGCCCCAGCAGATGTGTCAGTCCTGGTGCTTTGGCCTGGTTGTCTTGCTGCCCAGGTGTGTTGTCAAACAGGGTAATGGTATTTGGAGTTGATGCTAGCTAGGTAATGTCAGCTGGCAGCAAGGCCAGAGGTTAGTAATGTCAAGGCGCCAATCAGATAGCCAATATTACTAACCAAGCCAATAAGGACACAAATAACCAAACCAGTAAAAAAAGGATTTAAAAACTAATTAGAACTAGGGATGGGCGAATCTACTCGCTAGGACTCGTTACTCGGCGAGTAGTAAGGGACTCGCAGGACTCGGTACTCTGCGAGTTTCCCAGTGATTACTCGCACGAGTCCAATGCAAATCAATATCAATCCTAGTTTTGTCAGAAACGCTGACAAAACTAGGATTGTCATTGTCTAGCATTAGACTCGGCTACTGTGCCAGCGATAGCAGGGAAACTCGCAAAGTAACTGCTGTTTCTTTGCGAGCCGAGTCCAGCTGTCTTCTCTGTGCAGCTCCAGGGTCCTAGATCCCGCCTGCTGCCTGATGTAGCAGTGCTGACATTGTTCTCAGTCTGCTCATTCCCTGTGCATAGACATCTATATCTATACACAGGGGATGTAGCAGAGAGGACATCGCGTTTTGGACTACGTCGGACGGAAGAGGATTTTTTTAATTAAAGATGGAGTCCCTAATGGCTTTTTTTTTATTTCAAATAAAAAATTTTCTCTGTGTTGTGTTTTTTTAACCCTTTATTGGAGATTCTTAGTGGCTGGGTCAAACGTGGCCTGACATTAAGAATCTCGGGCTTAATACCAGCTTGTATAACAAAGCTGGTATTAACCCCTTTATTACCCAACGTGCCACCGCCACCAGGGCCGCTGGAAGAGCGGGGTTCAGCGCCAGAGGATGGCGCTTCAATGAACGCGCCATCTTCTGGGGCGGCTGCGGGCTGCAATTTGCAGCGGGGGGTGCCCAGAAAACTTGGGCATCCCTGCGCTGCGGATTCCAGCCCCCAGCTGCTTAGCTGTACCTGGCTAGACATAGAAGTTGCGCGGAGCCCCACGCATTTTTTTTTTTTTTTTTTATTTAATGAATTTCAGAGGCTCAGAGTCAGAGTCGTCGGAGTCCTGAGTCTCCTCGGAGTCGGAGTCGCCTCGGAGGATCGTCGGAGTCGGACGTCTCGGAGTCGGAGTCGCTCGGAGTCGGAGTCGTCATCGGAGTCGGAGTCGTCTCGAGTCGAGTCCGGAGTCGGTCTCGAGTCGGAGTCGGAGTCGTCTCGGAGTCGGAGTCGTCTTGGAGTCGGAGTCGGAGTCGTCTCGGAGTCGGAGTGTCTCGAGTCGGAGTAGTCTTGGAGTCGGAGTCGTCTTGGAGTCGGAGTCGTCTTGGAGTCGTCTCGGAGTCGGAGTCGTCTTGGAGTCGTCTCGGAGTCGGAGTCGTCTCGGAGTCGGAGTCGTCTCGGAGTCGGAGTCGTCTCGGAGTCGGAGTCGTCTCGGAGTCGGAGTCGTCTCGGAGTCGGAGTCGTCTCGGAGTCGGAGTCGTCTCGGAGTCGTCTCGGAGTCGGAGTCGTCTCGGAGTCGGAGTCGTCTCGGAGTCGGAGTCGTCTCGGAGTCGGAGTCGTCTCGGAGTCGGAGTCGTCTCGGAGTCGAGTCGGAGTCGGAGTCGTCTCGGAGTCGGAGTCGTCTCGGAGTCGGAGTCGTCTCGGAGTCGGAGTCGTCTCGGAGTCGGAGTCAAAAAAATGCGTGGGGCTCCGCGCAATTTCTATGTCTAGCCAGGTACAGCTAAGCAGCTGGGGGCTGGAATCCGCAGCGCAGGGATGCCCAAGCTTTCTGGGCACCCCCCGCTGCAAATTGCAGCCAGCCCCAGAAGATGGCGCGTTCATTGAAGCGCCATCCTCTGGCGCTGAACCCCGCTCTTCCAGCGGCCCTGGTAGCGGTGGCACGCTGGGTAATAAAGAGGTTAGGGCCAGCTTTGTATTATCAGCTGGCCCTAAGCCCGAAATTTATGGCAGTCACGCCAATATTAGACATGACCGCCATGAATTTCTATTAAATTGTTTTAAAAAAAACACAACACAGAGAAATTTTTTTATTAGAAATAAAAAAAAAAGCCATTAGGGACTCCATCTTTAATTAAAAAAATCCTCTTCCGTCCGACGCAGTCCAAAACGCGATGTCCTCTCTGCTACATCCCCTGTGTATAGATATAGATGTCTATGCACAGGGAATGAGCAGACTGAGAACAATCTCAGCTCTGCTACATCAGGCAGCAGGCAGGCTCTAGGACCCTGGAGCTGCACAGAGCAGACAGGACTCTTCTCTTATCTGTGCGAGTTTCCCAGCGATTACTTACAAAGTAACCGAGTCCAATGCAAATAAATGACAAAACTAGGATTGCTTCAGGCTGAAGCTTCTGAGACACATCTGCGATTTGTAAATCTCACACTACTCGCTATTACTCGCATCCCCATTCATTAACATTGGACTCGCTAGACTCGCAACGAGTAGCGAGTCCTGGGCTCGGACTCGCTACAGTCAAGCGATTCCGAGTAATTTAGGATTCGCCCATCACTAATTAGAACCCCCCCAAAAAACAATGAAATCCAAATAAATGCTGAAGTAGTCACAACATATGGAGAGAAAGAATAGTGACTGCATCCCCGTATGGTGGGACAGCAAGCACTGCAGTATTCCCGGCAGTGTGACAAGCCTTGACTTCCTTCAGGTTGTCTCAGGTTACACAGTGGGTA
>JARQOC010000012.1:58907365-58926195 GCA_033576535.1 Allobates femoralis
TTTTACTACGTTACTTATTATTTACTATATCACTTATATTTACTATATTACTATTTTTTTTTTACTATATTACTTTACAAAGGGAATACCAGAAACAGTAAAAAAAGAGTTCAAATCAACTTTTTGTTCAATATTAAAATTAAAGAAAATAAACAATAAAATTTTAAAAACCCACTTTGTATCACCACCTTCATAAACATCCAGTCTATCAAGCTATAAAATGAATTAATCCTATCTATAAATAGAAAAAAATTAAAAACTCCAAAATTGTGGGGGATTTTTGGTTTACGCAACACAGACCCAAAGAAATACTGTAACAAGCATATTATCACGTTATTTCAGAATGGTATCAATAAAAATGTCTTGCCTTACAAAAAGAAGCCCCTTACACAGCTCCAGCTAAAATGTTAATATAATAAAATGTTAATTAATAGTATTTTGCAATAAACCATAATGTTCTTGCAGAAAACTAACAAATCTGAGTCTTTTTAGCTTTTCATCTTACAAGCAAAGCCTCTACAAAAGGAAAGAAGAAAGCAGGACCATCGCTAAAAGCCTGGATGACACCAAGGCAAATTTATTGCGGTATAGCAGCTGTAATTTAGCTAGTTCAGATTTAGGAAGATATATGGCGGATATAAGAAACAAACTACACACAGTCATAAAATAAGACATCTTGGCTTAACGAAGTCTTGATTCTTGTGCTATAATGCAGACGACCTGTTTACAGACCTTATACAGAAAGCAACTCAACTAAAGATAAAGTTGCCTTCAGACATCGGTGACACAAGGTCCATGTACCCACCATGATGTCTGGATGGCCAAAGGTCGCCTGACCCAATCTCGGCATCCTCATACATGCCTATAGAAGTTGTCAGGTTTGGGTCAGGGAGCCTGCTCCCTACCCATACATCACAGTGGGTCCTTGGACGTCCAAATGAGACTTATTCACCAGACCCAAAAGCTTATATATTCCTTGAAAGGAAATCTTTAATATTTGTGCCCTTATATATAAATAATGCTGTGTGTGAGGGAGAGTTGTGGGACTCAGTATATGGTGACGAAAACCATTGGATTTTGTATTTTTGCGATTTCACCACACTTGAATTCTTCCATTCTTATAGTAGGTTACATGGTAAAATGATTGGTCTCTTTAAAAACTAAAACTCATTTGCAAATAACAAGCCATCATACAGCTATGTTGATGTAAAAATACTTGTCTCTTCGAAGAAGGGGAGGAAAAAACATAAGTGCAAAAGCAAAAATTGGCCTTAATACAACCATGTTGCATCACGTTCCAACCAGCATCACATTCTCGGTAGCACATTACCCCTTGTAAACAAAGGATATGCTGCCGATAACATGATTCTGCCTGGGGAATGGGCTATCCGCTATTGTGTTAACAATTTTTTTGTTCCCATTTATTTTTGTCCGGTCGTGAACAGACCATAATTGAGCACCGACCAACTTGTATATCATTAATTGCGATTTTTTGTTTTGCCTGATTAATCATTTTATCATATCTGTGTTTTCTAGTAATAGTTCTAGCACCTAGATGCAGTTTTTGTGTACTTTGCCTCCGTTTTTGGTGTTGAGAAGCCTCTGTAGTGACAGAATTGGGATGCATTGATCTCTGAGCTGTGGTGAGGGCAAAGGCTGGTGACGGTCTCTTGCTTTTGAGGACATGTTGGGAACACTGTGATATAAGAGTAAGGCGTTATCGCACAAGGTTCACCGAAAAAGATGTTTTTGTTGAGGCTTTGACCATGATTTCTTTTCTACCAACAGTGAATTTGACACCAGAATGATGAGCTCCAAGAAAGCTCATTTCCATTGCAAATGATTCAGTAATTGGTTATTATGGTTAGCGTCTTCGCTTCCAGGCTGTTGTGCTTCCATTTTTTTCTTATTTGTGTATTTCTTTTTTCTTGCCGGTGAAAGAATGTCAACATCTACTTAACCCTGAATGAGTTTAAGTCCCCATTGATTTCGATTTGTGCTGAGGGAGTTGCTTAAATGAGTATGTGGTTTTCCATTGTTCTACTCCATTTAAACAGAAGGCTAAGATAAAAAGAAAAAAAGAAGGGAGAAGATGTGAGCGAATGCTGGAGTTAGATGACAGCTTACGAGTAGGAACTTAAGCACAGCCGGCCACATAACACAGATGTCTAAGGGAGTCATCTGTCAGCCATGCCTATCCCATGGTGCTGCACTTTCCCTAGGTGAACGCATTCGACACAGTGCTGTCAATGATGCAAATGGCACAATGGAAGAGGATGCAAATTGTGAACTCCTGCCGTGTAGCACTGCCCCATTAGCTGTTGACGGCCAGTGAGAGCCATTGAAGGAGTGGTAGTTTAAGAGCTCAGGGGGCCACAAAAGGTCAAGCAGTCAGGGTCATTAGAATTGGAAATTGTCTGCGCTCTTGATTTCGAAGAGAAAGAGGACTCTAGGGAAAGATAGACATAGGGTGCTGTGTATAAATTATATCTATCTATATAAACCTACTCATGTATTAGGAAACAAAATAGATATAAGCCCATGGACACAAATAAGCCAACAAAAAAACTATAGAAAGAAAAATGCAGGGCAACGTAACATGACTTTAATAATAATTTTATTAAATCAATTAAAACTATATAGAAAGGCATACATACAAAAATAAGAAGAAAACCTGAACAGCTGAGCTAAAAATACACATAAAACTCAAAGGAGTACATGTAGTTGTCCTGAATATGATGGTATAATAAAAATATTAACAGGTGAATTCAAGAAGTAGTATCATACAATGCACAATGACAAAAAGCAACTTGCTTAATAAATGTGAGCAGATATCGAAAATGAGTATATATGTGAAAACTGGAGCAAGTTCAGAGAAGAGCGACCAGAACGGTGACCACTGTAAGCCATGTCCTATGAGGAATGGTTACAGGATGATTTGGGAATGTTTAGCTTGCAAAAGAGAAGACCGAGAGGATACTGTATACAAATATCTCAAGGGCTGTCACACTGTAGAGGGATCAGCTTTATTTTCATTTGCACAAGGAAAGACTAGAAGCAATGGGATGAAACTGAATGGGAGGAGATACAGATTAAATATTAGAAAAAACTGTTTGACAGTGAGGGTGATCATTGAGTGGAACAGGCTGCGATGAGAGGTGATGAATTCTCCTTCAATGGAAGCCTTCACATAGAGGCTGGGCAGACTTCTGTTTGGGATGATTTAGTGACTCCTGCTTTGAGCCAGGGGTTGGACCAGATGACCCTGGAGGTCCCTTCGTTCCAACTCTACCCATTCTATGAAAAAGTATACTCAAATGATAGTAAGTAAAGCACAGTGGCAAAAAGAGTATACTTAGAGATATATATTCAAAGAGATATGTGTAGAAATGTAGAGCAGGAAGGTGCTGAAAGAAATGTGAGCATAGAAAATTAGAGGGACACACCTGTTAGATATAATATATCAAACATTATATAATGCACAGTGGCACCAAGACACCCTCACTCGACTGGCCCCGCGCACCCTACGCATGTTTCGCAAGTAGCTTCGTCGGGCATGAGTAAGTATAAAAGAATCCAGGCTCATGTGTTGTCCAGAAAAGCAAGTGCTGGGAACAACTAAGATCCACCGTAGAACCCTCAAACTCACAGGAGGACCTGAGAATGAGGAAGGGCAAATAACCACCCCACAAGGGTGAGAAGGTAGTTAGGTTATTTATTTATGTAGTGTGTAATTCACTTATATGGTGCCATTATTTCCACAGCACTTTACATACATCAGCCACACTATTGGGGCTCCCGATCTATATACCTTAATGATATGTCTTTGGAGTGTGGGAGGAAGCCGGAAGACACAAATACGGGGAGAACATACAAACTCCTTGCAGATGTTCTCCTTGTTGGGGGTTGTAATATATATATATTTATTTTAGATATACTAGATATAACATGTATAATATATTATATCTGGTAAATTATTAACTACATCTGGCAAAATAAATCGCTGTATTAGCAATGGGCATCGCCATATTGGCGGAAATGACATAACAAACTGCATTAGGGTGTCAAACCCCCATTTTCCCAAAGAATATAAGACTGTTCATAATCAGGCTGCCGAGAATGTCCACAAGCAGGATCATATATTACACATGGCCGACACACATCAATTTTGATTATGTTATTGATTGTTTATGTAATATAGTGTATGCTTTGCTACGACATTGAAAATAATGTAATCTGCATCACATTATCTATTTACAAACAAAAGCATACAGCAGCGCTCTGTAAGCAACATGTATGCAGACACTGAATATATTACATTAGGACTGCATGACTGCTATATAGAATATACTTATAAAATGAAGGTATTTGACACCCATTTTTCCAATTCTTTTGGGAGGGGCTGATCAGCTTTATGTTCATTGTAGTGCACTGTTGTAGGTGATGATTGACTGCCTTCATATTTAGCTGAGCAATCAGCCTTACGGTATGCTATGTTGAGTATTTCAGTATATTGAGTATTTGCAGCAATTAAAATAAAAAGAAAAATAGTGTGTTGAGCTGAATTCACGCACTGTTTTTCCTAGCATTTTTACATGCGTTTTACACTTGATTTTTTTTTTCGCCCTCATTCATGTCAATGGATGAAAACCGCTGAAAGTATTAACATGCTGACGATTTGATGGTTCAAATCAAATATAAGCAAAGAAAATGGGCAGTGTGAGATTCCAGAGATCTCATTCACTTTGAAGGTACTGTAAAATGCTGCATTTTTTTACACTTGGAATAAACATGCTGAAAAACGTGTGATTTAAGACTTTTTTGAGAATATTATGAAAGAAGCTTATATCAGCATATCCAATCCAGGGATGAAATGTAAGGTTCTCTTTTGTTAATCCATTGAAGAAAAAATAAACATAAAAAGGTACAATGACAGAAACATCTACTAAAGTTTAGGAATCTCAGTGAATTTGCTGGCATAAGGATTTGCTTGCAGTTTTGTGACAAAACTGCACTAAAAACGCATCAAAAACCCCATGCAAACGCACTGTGTGCACAGGGACTTGCAAGTCATATCTATAATTGTACATATATCTTCTTTTGGTATTTGCCCACAGGCAGGTTTTGCTGCGTTTGAGATCAGATTTTGCCTTGGTTTTATGTAAATCTAATCTAATTCTGAGTTTTTCGTTTCCATCAAAACCTATGTGATCAGGGACAAGCTTTCACACACACACTGTTTTTTCTCTACAGAAAATGGAAATACCACAGGTGTTTCCACTTTAGCAAAAGTTCAGCAAAGAATTGACATGCTCATTGTTTCTAAAACACAGCAAAACCTGTTTCCACTTTTTTCACCCAACAAAAACCAATGTGTTGGGACAACTAATCCTAGAATCATAGGTTTTGCTGGAAAACAAAAATGCAGCAAATCCTGTGGTGTTTACACTGTCTCCACAGAACAAAAACCAATGTGTGTGCACAGCGGTTCTGTGAAACACATTGGTTTTGCTGGGAATCAAATATTATGCAGTCATAGATCATAGCAGCTTGTACCTATTTACACTTTTTATGCACCAGCCAGGCTATTCTATCTGTCTGTCTCTGTCTGTCTCTGTCTGTCTCTGTCTGTCTCTGTCTGTCCCTGTCTGTCTATCTATCTAAGGGTTACAAGACAGGGAGCAGCATAAACAATACGGATAGTGCAGGCCAACCAAACTTTTTTTCACAGGTTATGAATATAGTCAATTCAAAGAAGAATTGCAGCACTCAAGTTCTTATGTGAATAAAGAACTTCTTTTATTGTGGTATGGCACAAACAGGCGACGTTTCAGGTTCAAGGAACCTTTTTTCAAGCCTTGAAAAAAGGTTCCTTGATCCTGAAACGTCGCCTGTTTGTGCCATACCACAATAAAAGAAGTTCTTTATTCACATAAGAACTCGAGTGCTGCAATTCTTCTTTGAATTGACTGTCTGTCTGTCTATCTATCTATGTAGTCGGTATGGGCCAATAAAACAGGAGAAGTATGAACTTTACTTTTTAAATGCTGTCCATGTTTGGGATTTTTGTATTTATCTATCTACAAAGTTAAAAAAAGGCCACAGCACTCCTGGTATGATGACAAAATTAAGCCATTATTCCTGCCTTGAGTACATATAGCGACGGTTCAGTCTCACATGGCTTTTGTTCTGTCTCTGTCTTGTATATGGGGCTGTCTGTGTGTCTGTCTTGTATATGGGGCTGTCTGTCTTGTATATGGGTCTGTCTGTCTTGTATATGGGTCTGTCTGTCTTGTATATGGGGCTGTCTGTCTGTCTTGTATATGGGGCTGTCTGTCTTGTATATGGGGCTGTCTGTCTTGTATATGGGGCTGTCTGTCTTGTATATGGGGCTGTCTGTCTGTCTTGTATATGGGGCTGTGTGTCTGTCTGTCTTGTATATGGGGCTGTCTGTGTGTCTGTCTTGTATATGGGGCTGTCTGTGTGTCTGTCTTGTATATGGGGCTGTCTGTTTGTCTTGTATATGGGGCTGTCTGTCTGTCATGGGGTGATCTGCATTTTTTCACCTTCCATAACTGTTTGGAAGTTTTCCACAACATGCAAGAGCCAGTTATGATCCCAACCGTAGAGTCGATAGTCTTAACCTTGGACGTGCTGTCAGTAAAAATGTCACCTCCTGTCATATGTCACAAACACTTTGGTCCGGCCACTTAGCTCATGTGTCATTTTCTTCCAGAATTCATTAACCATCTTCTAAGTGCGCTGCGTCTTTTTGGTCCAGGACTGAAAATTACCGATTTGTGCACAGAGCGTTAAACTAAAGGAACAAAAGATAAATCTGGCATCATTTTAAGTGCAAAGAATATAGAGCCACAGATTTGTCACAGCTCATAGAAAATTAAGGCTACAATTACTCTTTTGTAAAAGGGGCAGCACACAATATGGACATGTATATTAATCGTGTCGTCATTTAAATGAGAACAAACACCCAATGAATATTTTTGAATATAAAGCTCTGTGCTTAGCCACTTTCTATCGACGTAGACCTGAATATTCATTTTTCATGCCTGAATTTACAGATGATGTTTCCACCTATGAATAATTATATAGGGTGAGGATTTTCCAGATGATCTCTGCATTCTTTGCTGGAACGGTCCCATTTCTATCTATTGTAAAACGTATTAAACATGGGAAAGGGCTGTTTTTGGAAAGAACAATACAATAATATGACAAATGATGAATACTAAGCAGATGGGTCCACTTTATCACAGCCTATAAATTCCCACTAAAGTCTGTATTCCAGGTAAACCATCTTTGTTGTATACAAAAGCAAGAAAGAGGTATTTTTTTTAAAAATTTTACAGTTCCATATACAGACGTCTGTGTAAGGCAACATTCGGACTGTGCGTTTTTGGCCTGTTTTGTAGCCAAAATCAGGATTGGAACAATCAGAAAAGTATAGTAGAAACACATCACCACTTCTGTATTTATCACCCACTCCTGGTTTTGGCTACAAAAAACGACCAGAAAAAAACGGACCAAAAATGCACTGTGTGAATGTAACCTAACTCTGAGTTCTATCATCTTGATGGCTTTCACTCATTCCAGTGCTATTCTTTATGGCTGTACACATGTCCAAATTTTTCCTTGGACCAATACGGTCCAAGGAAAGTATGCCCGATTTATCTCTGAGATTTGGATGTCACTCGCCCATTCAACCCTATGGGTCCATGGAAAAAATCGGACTGCTCTCTGATGATTTTCACAGACAGAATGGAGAAGGTGGAAAAACTCTATTCTCCTCTACCTCGAAAAAATCAGATCAAACTCTGATCAGTGTGTAATTAACATAATTGAATTTTCTCGGTCACAATGTACAGGCTACAATGCAGGTCTTGGACTTCTTTAAGGGCCTGTCACACGCATCAATATCGCCTGCACGATCTCGGCTGCGAGTGACGTTTCAGCGATATTGATGCGTGCGACATACTGAATCAACCAGCGATAAATCGCTGGTTGATGATCGCCAGGTTTTAGAACCTGCTCTAAAACCTGGCGATTGTCGCCCGGTGGACACGCAGCATCGCTGCGTGTGACACCGGGAGTAGCGATGTTCCAGCCCCCAGCGCCTCTCACAAGCGCTGGGAGCTGGTATCCAAGGTACACTGCGGGTATCTAGGCAGCGCGCGCTGCCTAGATACCCGACGTGTACCTTAGTTACCAGCCTCCTCCGCTCACCGGCTGGTATCTAAGGTACACAGCGGGTAAGATACCCGCTGCCTAGATACCCGCAGTTTACCTTGGAGACCAGCCTGCTCCCGCTTCCAGCAGGCTGGCAGCGGGAGCAAGACATCATGGAAACGATATTTAAATCGTTTCCATGATGTCTCTGGTCAATTGATCGCTGGTGAGTCTGTCTGTGTGACAGCTCACCAGCAATCAGCCGTCAATGTCGTCAGCGATCATCTCACTGACGACATTGACGAGTGTGACACCCCCTTTAGACGTCCGCTTTTTCACAATGTCCATCAGATTTTCCTCAGTGTTTGGTAAGTTTGTCAGATTTTACCATCCGTGCTTCATGAGTGGTTTTGTCATATGAAAAAATAAAAAAATTAAAGAAATCGGACTGCACAAAGACTTGTATGGGTGATTCTGATCTATATCGCAAATAAAAAACGGACATGTTTCTATGATATACATATACTTTTTATATATATTTTATTTGTTTGTTTGCAGGAACACATTACTCAAGAAATGTGTGAACAGTGTAACACCGGCGCCCTTTCACTGCCCTGTTTTCTCCACTTCACAGGGACACCGATGTAGTCATTGCCAAGGACAGTCAGCTGTGTCTCATGCCCCAGTTCCACCATGGCTCCCAGGGCCTGCCACATCATGCAGGTCTCCTGGCCATGTGTTTGGGGTAGGCACAAGGTCACCGTTTCTTAAATAGGCAGTAGCATACTTCAGAAGTGTACTCAGCCTGTGGCTTGGAGGCACCAAGTATTTAAGGCAACCTCCCCTGTAGGTGGGTGCCTGAGCAATGTTAGTTCCTAGTCAGTCCTGTGTGTACTAGTAACATTGTCAAGTTCCTAATCGTATGCTGTGTCTCAATACCTGTCCTGCCTGTGCACCTGTACCTGTCCTGTGACCCTGTGAACCGGTATCCGTTTTGTGAACAAATCCTGCCAGTTTACCTGAATCTGTCTGGTGATCCTTTTCCTGAACCCATCCTGGTACAAGTTCTGCCTGTGTACCTGTGCTATTCCTGCCTGTTACTCCGTACCTGCATCCCTGACCCCTGTACCTGCAGCTAAACCTAACCGCACCACCAGAGGCTTTAGTGAAGATGAGTTAGTTTCTTAGTCACACTCCTCCATAGTAAGCCTGGTCCGTGGCACAGAGTGTTCATACCCACCAGTGTGACAAACGGCACTGTAGACTATATTGGGTTCTGTCTCTGAAAAACTGACGTTGAGACCTTACTGTGGCCTTTTTTTCAGCTTCCTAAAAAAGATGTTTTTTTCGCCAGATATGTCTGCTTTAGTAATGGCATGTATCCCACATAAAATATTCTGGAACAACTTTTCTGTTTCCTTTTTGCCAGACCTCTGTTACTCTTAATGGAATTTGTGCATACATAGTCAACCTCACGTTGGGTGTTACCAAACGTTCTTGTAAACAGTCGTTCCTACAAAGTGTAAGTATGTTGGTCTGATTGGATAGTGTCAGGGCGTGTAGACACCTAGTTGTCAATTTATCGAAAAAAACTTTTAGTAGAAATAACAGAGGAAGCCTAAGGGTAAGAAAAGTTGCAGAATTATCTTGTCCTCCTGTATATAGTTAGTGTTGGCCAAAAGTATTGACACCCCTGCAATTCTGTCAGATAATACTCAGTTTCATCCTGAAAATGATTGCAATCACAAATTCATTGGTATTATCTTCATTTAATTTGTCTTCAATGAAAAACACAAAAGAGAATGAAGCAAAAAGCAAAACATTGATCATGTCACACAAAACTCCAAAAATAGGCCAGACAAAAGTATTGGCACTAATACTTGGTTGCACAACCTTTAGCCAAAATAACTGCGATCAACCGCTTCCGGTAACCATCAATGAGTTTCTTACAATGCTCTGCTGGAATTTTAGACCATTCTTCTTTGGCAAACTGCTCCAGGTCCCTGATATTTGAAGGGTGCCTTCACCAAACTGACATTTTTAGATCTCTCCACAGGTGTTCTATGGGATTCAGGTCTGGACTCATTGCTTAGAAGTCTCCAGTGCTTTCTCTCAAACCATTTTCTAGTGCTTTTTGAAGTGTGTTTTGGGTCATTGTCCTGCTGGAAGACCCATGACCTCTGAGGGAGACCCCGCTTTCTCACACTGGGCCCTACATTATGCTGCAAAATTTGTTGGTAGTCTTCAGACTTCATAATGCAAGAGAAGAAGGACCGGGTATGACCATGTTAAGGGCAGACTACTCAGAATACATTGTAAAAAGAAAGAGAAAATGAGAGTTCTACAGCCCAGGTATCTAGACCACGTATTTGCTGTCCACACCAGTGTATTTTGCAAAAATAGTATTTTATTCAATGCAGTGGATACAGTAAATGAACGTGTACAAGGTAACGAATGACAAGGATACAAGACTAAGAGGGAGACAGATGACAGGTGGGCAAGACAGGCAAGGACTGTGTATAGGGTTCAGAGGGGTAGTAAAAGTGACATGTGCTAAAGTGCATAGATCCGGGTAAGGTGCAGTTCAACTAAATATATGTAGCAATTCCCTGATCTAGACAGCATAAAGTGCACAGTAGTAGCTTACCCATAAACCTCGTCAGGGGTCCCTGTCAGGTCTGCCCACCGGTCCAGTAGCCCCGACACGTGTTTCGCGTCGGCTGCTTCGGGGGGCTAGTGGTGATAAGTGCTCATAGGTGAGGGGTTTTTAAATGGAGTCCTAACCAATAAGGGACCGCTGATGTTGCTGCAATTGCAGCACTGGCAAAATGGTTGTCAGACGGCGGGGAGGGCATTCTGGGTTGCACCAGGTCCGGAACGCAACTTCCGGTGACGTCATTTCACCCGGTGCACCCTTGATAGACGTCCCCCTCGCCGCCCACTTCCGGTTCGCCAGTGCGCATGCGCACAGCGTCTGGCGCCATTATAGGTGAGGGCAAATGTATGGGCATAACAGTGGCGATAAGGGAATGATCCCAATCGCCACCAATAACAAACATGTATGCTTTCTGCACTACCATTAATGGGGCAAACAGACTAGAGGGTAGTGGTTTTGGAACGCAACAGATATGAAGCAGGGGTAAAGAGGAATAGGTGAAAGAGGAGAGCATAGTATCAACTATACAGCAATTCATACATAGTTATATATGCTGACACAGTCAGTTCATATCAAGCGGTGTAATGCCAGAATTTCTCCACTAGTTCATCCCGATTCCTCCATAGCTCCCGACTCAACATATGCGAGTCCAATCCAACGCTCTTATAAGTCGACTCACATCTCCAAATCCCATAGTACACAAAGTGATAAGTGAATCTAAAAAAGTGAACAAGCACAAATTAAAAAGCTGACAATCCAAAATACCTATGGATACGTTAAACGGCGATCATTTTTATGGGGGCAGCATGACTCATGCAGATTATCCTGACCCCAAATAGGCAGCCGGGAAAAGATTAACCACCCGGAGATATAAGGCTAAAATACATATATATAGAATATAAAAAGTCCCCATATACACCCCGTACAACATAACATATAAATCGCATTGCCACAACATCTAAAGAACACATGTAATACATTAGTAAGGGGATAAGGAAAAACAATACTGGGCTGAATATCTAAAAAACACACACGCATCTCCATATACAGTGGTAAATGTTTCGGGTTATTCCCAAGTTGTTGGGGCATTGCTTTTGCAAGGGAAAAAGGGTGTTCTGAGTCACAGAAAGGGCGAAAAACTCAGTCTCTCATTCAAACCCGCCGGTGACATTGTGCCCAAAGTCACGATCCACCGGCACTCCATCTTAGATAGTTCTTTTTTAATATCTCCCCCTCATACTCCAAGCTGCACTTTATCTATCCCACAGACTCTCAGTGTCTCTGGGTTGCAGTTATGGTATTTTTTGAAGTGACGAGGGAGAGTGCGCAGAGTACTCAGATCCTCAATGCTCTCAGCCGCCATTATGCTTTTCTCATGCTCCCTTACACGACGTCTCAACTCCCTGGTTGTCAAACCCACATACACGAGCCCACAGCCACATGTAGCATGGTAGATAACACCTAAGGTGCTACAAGTGATGTATTTCCCTATATTGAATTCCCTAGATCCATCATGGTTCCTAAAGTGCTTGGTGCGAAAAATACTGGTTTTGCAGGACAGGCAGGAGCCACATGGGAAACAACCGACTAGCGCACGTCCGGTATTAAAAGGGAATAAAGTTTTTTTTATGTAATGACTGTGCACTAGTCTGTCTCGCAGGCTCCGGCCCCTCCTGGCAGTCATCAAGGGTCGATCTGGGATAAAAGACGATAGAGTCGGCTCAGTTTTCAGGACGCCCAGTGGCGAGTAAGGATACCCCTGATTGCTGACCACTGATTGTTGTATGTGGAGATGAATCTCAGGACAGGGGATCCCTCCTCGCTTTTTTTATTGTTTTTGCTAGCTAAGAGGTCGCAACGTGGGGTCTTTTTTGCCCTTGTATAGCCCCTTTTAATGCTCCTCATGCTATAGCCTCTGTCTTGGAATCTCTCCTTCATATCCACTGCACGTTCATTGAACACATCCCCCTCTGAGCAAATACGTCGAAGCCGCAAAAATTGGCCAGTCGGTATCGCCCTGATGGTTGATGGTGTATGTGACGAGGTGGCATGGAGGAGAGAATTCACTGAGGTTTCTTTTCTAAAAATATCTGTAGCCACCTCTCCATCCTCTTTAATGATCACCTTAATATCCAAAAAAACTTCATAATGCCATGCACACGGTCAAGCAGTCCAGTGCCAGAGGCAGCAAAGCAACCCCAAAACATCAAGGAACCGCCGCCATGTTTGACTGTAGGGACCGTGTTCTTTTCTTTGAATGCCTCTTTTTTCCTCCTGTAAACTCTATGTTGATGCCTTTGCCCAAATAGTGAGAACATTCTTCCAAAACGTTTAAGGCTTTCTCAGGTAAGTTTTGGCAAACTCTAGCCTGGCTTTTTTATGTCTAGGGGTAAGAAGTGGGGTCTTCCTGGGTCTCCTACCATACAGTCCCTTTTCATTCAGACGCCGACGGATAGTACGGGTTGACACTGTTGTACCCTCAGACTGCAGGGCAGCTTGAACTTGTTTGGATGGTAGTCGAGGTTCTTTATCCACCTTTTGCACAATCTTGCGTTGAAATCTCTTGTCAATTTTTCTTTTCCGTCCACATCTAGGGAGATTAGCTACAGTGCCATGGGCTTTAAACTTTTTGATGACACTGCTCACAGTAGACACAGGAGCATTCAGTTCTTTGGAGATGGACTTGTAGCCTTGAGATTGCTCATGCTTCCTCACAATTTGGTTTCTCAAGTCCTCAGACAGTTCTTTGGTCTTTTTTTCTCCATGCTCAATGTGGTACACACAAGGACACAGGACAGAGGTTGAGTCAACTTTAATCCATGTCAACTGGCTGCAAGTGTGATTTAGTTCTTGCCAACACCTGTTAGGTGCCACAGGTAAGTTACAGGTGCTGTTAATTACAAAAATTAGAGAAGCATCACATGATTTTTCTAACAGAGCCAATACTTTTGTCCATCCCCTTTTTTATGTTTGGTGTGGAATTATATCCAATTTGGCTTTAGGACAATTCTTTTTGTGTTTTTTTCATTGAAGACAAATTAAACGAAGATAATAATACCAAAGAATTTGTGATTGCAATCATTTTCAGGAACAAACGGAGTATAATCTGACAGAATTGCAGGGGTGTCAATACATTTGGCCAACACTGTATCTACTATAGCAGCCATATCATATTGTTTGCGTCCACATTTTTTAGTAATCAAACTCTACTCTGTATTTTAATATTGTATAAAAAGACCATTGGGCAACTAGAATGGCCAAAAACGACCATATGTTTGGTCTGCCCTACATTGTCTGCCTGGAAGGAACACTTGTTCTTTCCAGTGATTGGTCTTGGGGCTTGCAGGTCATAATAATGTCACGTGGGCCCCGGGAACGTGAGTTCTGACATTGCTGGAAGTTCACCGAAGGAGGGTATAGGCATTTTTTTTTTTTTATTGGGGCGCGCATAGCCCCTTCTTTAATAACTGGACTATTTATTTATGTAACAGTCCTGTGTTTTCCTTCCCATTCCACACTGTCAGACATCTTATGAGCGTCTAACGACCACACCGTCCTATCACCCGCCTTATCTGCCGGTAATTAAATACTTAAATATAACCGCCTCAAGTTAATGGCTGTCGATTTGTTAGGCATAAAACCAGACTGGTCTGGATGGATCACACCAGTAATCACCGTCGCCAGCCTGTTTGCCAGAACCTTGGCTAATAACTTGGCATGTACAGACAGTTGTGAAATGGGCCTATAAGATTCCGGTCTCTTAACATCCTTATCCTCCTTGGGCAGTACTACCACTGTAGCCTCTCTCATGGACTCCGCTAGTCTCCCCTCCTCCAGGGCCCGAGGAATACCTCCCGCAGCCTGGGCAGTAGCAGGTCCCCAAGTTTCTTATAAACCTCCACAGGCAATCCATCTTCCTTGTCATATGCCATAAACACCAAGGCTACCTCCAACTCTTCCACCGTCAGCGGGACCTCCAAACTCTCCCTATCTTCCTCACCAAGCCGAGCTAAACTTGATCCCTCCAAGAAGCTTTGAATTTCCACCCCGGAAGCCGTCAATTTAGTCATATACAGATCTTCATAAAACTGACGAAATACGTTCAAAATATCTTGTGTCCGTCACTAGGCAATCACCACAGCCATAAAGGCTATATTCATATGACGACTCTCTTTGAGCCGCTGCCACTAATGATAACAAATGACCTTTTCCCCTTCCTCATAAAATGAAATGTTTTTAAATTCCTGCCTCTTTTTTGCACTAGATAAATTTATTTCATCAACCGCCTATTGATCCTTCCTTAAACTTTGTTGCGTCACTGGGGTGGTCAGGTTAACCACATTACTTTCCGCCTTCCCCAGATCTTCCATCGCTTGCAACTCCACCTACCTAGACTCTGTCTTGCATCTAGATACAGTATGTCCCTAATCAACAGACCCCGAATAAATGCCTTCATGGCTTCCCCAACTATACCCTTGGATGCGCTCCCGCTATTGGTCTGAAAAAACTCCTCCACTTCCCTCATAATCTTATTCATGTCTATTGATTTCAACCAGGCTGGATAGATCCTCCACTCCCTCTTCTGCTCTTCCCGGCCCGCACCCGCTTGCACTACGACCACCTCGGAGACCTCCCTAGGCTGATATTCCACCTTCCTAATCCAGGAGTCCAAATATCTATCTCCAAGGGCCATATCAATACACGACATAGATTTGTGGGAGGAGGAGAAACACGAATAACATCGCACATCCAAGTTTCTCACTCTCCATAAATCCACCAAACCTAATTCTGCGATGTATTTTGCAAATGGTATCTCCACATCACCCCTAGTACCTCGAATAACAGACTATCCATATCCAAGTGAAGGATATTATTCATATTTCCCAACAACAACAAAGGCACCCCCACTCTATGTCTGGTCAAATCTATATTCTCACGTAATTTCGTCCTGGAATAAGGGGGCGGAAAGTATACTGCAGCCAGATACATCAAATGACCATACACGCGACACATTAAAAACACATACTGACCATTCTTGTCTACCCGCACCTCCACCTCTTCATATGGTACCGAGGCATGGATCAGGACCGAGACCCTCCTGGCATAATTAGAATATGTAGCATAATACTCTTTCCTGACCCATTCTCTGGCCAGAACCCTTGCCCTGTTTTTGACCAAATGGGTTTCCATCAAACATAGTATAGACCCTTTCAAGAAAAGGGCATACTGTAACACTGCCGCTCTCTTACTCCTATCAGTAAGACCTCGAACATTCCAGCCTATAATTTTAATTAATCCTGCCATACTTTATCAAGACAATACATAATCAGCCTAAAGACTTCTCTCTCTTGCTGTCTACTTGCCCACATCCCAACTGTTCCATCCCTCCTTCCCCAACCCTTTCTCCTCCCATTCCACAAAACATTCCCTTTAATCAATTCAAACTCCCCGTCCCTCAATCCCGTTGGATAGCTTCTCGCTATATGAGAGTGGGTATAAATCAGAGACCTAGCCCCTTACACCATTCCTCTTTTTTTTCCCCTCTTTACCCGCAAACCAGAGCTCAACTTCGTACTTCACAAAATATAATATAACAACAAAGCGTAACCCCTCCTCCCCCTCCCGCCTTTAGTAAACAATTTAAGGAACAATTAGCAGGCTTCTCGCTGCAATGTCGCAACCCATCAGACTGTCAGTCCAGTCGTCACTGAAAAAGAAAGTACTGTGCAAAAAGTACACCCAAGACAGCCACCACATCATCCCGCTCCAGCGTCCCACAACCTTTTTCCATTGCGTTAAAGCCACTCCGTAGCTTCTTCCGGGGACTGGAAAAAATTGACTTTTTCAAACACAACCACTGTTAGCTTGACAGGGTACAGCATAGAGTATTCAAGTCCAAAGCCTCTCAGTCTCTGTTTAACCTCAACAAATCGCATCATTAGTTTTTGTACGGCTGCTGAATAATCTGAGTAGATGGAGATATTCTAGCCATCAATCGTCAAGTCCTTATTATTCCTGGCCCATCTAAAATAGTGTCTCTATCTCGACAGTTTAGGCTGCTTTCAGACTTGCAGATGCATCTGCAGCGTTTTGCAGATGCATCTGCAAGCATCTGCATGCAGACCGCGGCCCCTATGTTTATAATGGAGTGCACGGCGGTCTGCAGATGCATGCAGACCGCCGTGCGCTCTCATTGCCCGCCATTAGTGATCTGTGCGCACGCGGATGCCTGCGTACAAATCACACACTCCCGCCCGCACCAGGGACGCAACATCTCATGGACGCGAGATGTTGCGTCCCTGGTGCGGGCGGGAGTGTGTGATTTGTGCGCAGGCATCCGCGTGCGCACAGATCACTAATGGCGGGCAATGAGAGCGCACGGCGGTCTGCAAGCATCTGCAGACCGCCGTGCGCTCCATTATAAACATAGGGGCCGCGGTCTGCATGCAGATGCTTGCAGATGCATCTGCAAAACGCTGCAGATGCATCTGCAAGTCTGAAGCCAGCCTAAGATCTTCGCCAAAATGGTGCGGGGGCCTAAACCAGGAAGCAGGGGTCTCATTGGTAGTCTATGTGCTCTCTCCTCCACAAAAACCTTAGAGAGAGCACATCTGCTCTAATTTTTGCCAATAGCCATTTCTTTATAAATTCAGTGGGATCAGAGCCTTCGGCTTTTTGTGGGACTCCCACTATCCTGATATCGTTCCCCCTGGAGCAATTCTCCAGGTCATCATTTTTAGCTGTAACCTCTGCCAGTTGCTTAACAAATTGTTTCTGGGCCTTTTGTAGGTGCTGACCCTCTTTCTCTTTGCCAGTTCTAGCATCAGCTTTCTTCATAGCAGCCCGGATACTCAGCATTTCAGCTTGAATACCATTCACTTGCTGGGTTAAGGTTGTAAGTGTCTGCTTGCAGAAGTTCACTACCGCAAATACGTCTTTTATTGTGGGCTCTGTGATAACTGAATCAGCACAGGGTCCTGGACTGCCAGCTCCTCCATCCTCCTGTGATCCTTGAGTCTCTCTCACCTCCCCCACCATAGGGTCTTCTTGGGCCTGCTCCTGATCCTCCATCTCCTCTTCTGCCCCTGCCTCCATATCCTCCTGCCCCAGTGCATTCTGCTCCTCTGCCTTCACCCTAGGAAAACCTTTCAAGGCGGGCCGCCGCCACCTGGCACAGGCTGCATTGTCCCAGGCCGCGTCTTCTAGGGCTTCAGCGCCATCTTGGACTTTGCCGCTTTTAGTGGTGCCGGCATCCCGCTACCTCCTGCGGGTCATGGCCACGTCCCACTCTGCTCCGGTCTCGCCCATGAGATCTAGGGGGTCTCCACCAGCCAATAGCAGTATTCTGTGGGCTCAGCAGAGTGGTAGTCACTGCCTCCAAGCTATTTTACAGGCCGGAGAGCTCCAAGCTGCGACAGCCCACATCCCCGGCTAGGCCACGGCCACCGATCGATCCTTTTAGATTTAGGGATAAGCTGCTGTCAGGAGTTCTCTTAAATATGTCCAGTTCTGATGACAGAAAAGTACAAAATTTAGCCTGTGGAGGAGAAGTAGAATGGCGGGTGGTGGTCATGTCTTGTCCGTGGCCATAAGATTTTTCCATATCATTTTATTCAGTCATCCCTTTATAGCAATGGGGTGTCAGATCAGCTTTTTGGGATTTTAGCTTACTTATATGCATGTAAAGATGGCCATACAATTGTCAAACATTCTTTCGCACAAAGCTAGCCGTCCTGGCTTCCCCATACACATGCGCACTCACCTGAGCTAAAGTTGATATGTTTTCAATTTTGGAGAGAGTAGATAGTCATTTCCAGACTCCTCTGTGGAGGGTTTATATCCCATGAAAACAAAAGGATCGGCTGTTGATTATCCGATCCTTCTCTTACCCAACATCATCTGTCAGGAGACAGCCAGGAGGCCTCCCATATTAGTCAGATGTTTATGCTGAAATCGAGCATTTCAGCCAGCTTTTATCTAATGTAGTCGGGGT